>JASAMX010025279.1:0-44785 GCA_030248175.1 Microlaimidae sp. YZB2_3
TGCGTTTAGAATTTAAAAAATTACATGTCTGTAAATTCCGTAAATTCCACAGTTACGTACGTATTTTTTAATTAATAAAATAAGAAGAAATTAAATGCGTTTATTAATTTACAATTACAAAAATCTTTATGAAATAGGCCCCTGGTTTTTTTGGATCAACTTATTTAAAAAAAACAAGTATTTTAAATCTTAGGCCATGGTAGTATAGATGAGCGTCTTTGAATCCTAAGGGTAGTTTCACACCGGAGTTGCAGTTAACAACACGTTCTGCGCGCGTTTACATCATTACACCGTGTCATTGTTGGTGAGGGCTGAACGGTATATGCGATGCGTCACTTGTCAGTTGCCACTCCGGTGTAAACTAGTCTTTACTGTTTGCTGTTGCGTCAAAAAGTTTGTAAACGTACTCAAAACGTACTCTGTAATATGTAAATTTTTATTCAAAAAAGCTTATTTTTGCTAAAAAAAACTTCCGTTACCGCATTTCGACGTTTATCCGATTCATTAAAATCATAAAAACAGAATTGACAGATTTGGTAAAGAGTTCTAAAATTTGGAACCATGAAAGTAGGAACGATAAAAATAGCCATGAAAATAGGCCGAAAATAAAAAAAGTTTTTTTGTTATAGGTATATAGATTAAGGTTCTAGTATAGGTTTTAGTAATTTGAAAAATTCGGCTCTATTTTTCCCGTTTTTAGCTCTAAGTTTATTTTTTTCGGCTCCATGTTCCTTAAATAACAAAATTTAATATTATGCATTGTAGATTGGGTGATTCTCGAATGCCAGGAAGCGTAATAAGGGATGCAATTGACTGGTTTTCCTCCGAATACGACCTGAAAGAAGTTAGTTTTTACAACACCATTTTTAAATTGTTTCGGTTTTAAATTTTCTATAAACAGTTCAAAAACTATCGTTTCATGGAACATCTTTGGATAATCACATCTGGTGGAACTAGTAAAAATGTTTCGCATATAAAGTTTTAAATACGGGCAATTATAGTATTTCTTATTTCGAAAATAATAACTTAACCCGTTCGCGTAATTGCATTTTCCTCAGTTACCTCAGTGAAACATTCGTCTCACGGAAGGTAGTGTCTTCCTTTGCCATTTTGTGGTGTGTAAACTCAATTGCGTTTAACATTACGTATCACCTTGGTCATATCTAGGTGGTACGTAATACTTTATGAGTGGTTAGAAATACAATAATTGCTATCGTTTAAATTAAAGTCTGTACAGAAATGATGTGGACTGGTGACAAAAATTGAATTTGAAAACGTTATATCTTAATAATGAAGCGGAGAGTTGTGTAGCAAATAATATCTGAGCACAGCTCAGACGCAAGACTATTCTTTAGGAAAAGCCTAGGGCACAGTGTTTGTCTATGGCGCCATTACTACGACTGACACGGTGAAAAAACCTAGGTTCTAAAAAAGCAAAACTTTTGTATTAGTAAGCAATAAAAAAATGCCACTCGGATGCTGAAAAACAAGTTTTTCTTCATTTTTATTGAAAATCTAATTGATTGATATTTTAAAGTTTTTAGCTCACTTTTTGGAGTCACCACCAAGAATATTTTTGGTTTCCAAAAAAGTTTCAAAAATGGCGCACGATTGGTGTATCGCTTTTGTTGGTGTGGCCAGCACTCCAAAAGCAACAAGCGTCCGAATTGAAGACGAGACCTGTGAACTAATGTTTTGTTAGAAAAACACAAAAAACCGACCGCATTCAAACTGTCATATAAAAATCGCCATACCATTCGTTATTAGATAATTTTTCGTAATACTCAGAAAAAATTGTTGTAACAGCATATTTTACTAATAAAATAGTTTTTTTTTGAGGCCCGATTTTTTCAACATATCGGCCGTAGTGATGGCGTCATTAATGAACACCATTTTTTTAATTTGCAGCCAAAAGTCTACACACAAAAACAAACACCGTATTATTCCTTTGTGCCGTTTTTGAGATATAAAGCTTTATAAAGTTTAAGTTTTGTCGCCAGTCTAAATTAATTTTTCAACATACTTTAGTCTACATGTGAAATCATTTTTTTACTCTGGTGCTCCCATTGCAACATCAAAAATAACGAGTCATCAGGGAAGAGATATTTTAATATGCAGCCACCTCAAACAAGACATTTCATATGATACACGTGAAATAACTTTGGAAAATTTCATGGATTAAATTTTGAAAAAAAATTGTGTAATTTTTGAATATAATATCTCCAAATATTTAAGTACCAATTAAATATGTTGATTTTTTTTTACTAAACAGATTTGACAATAAAGAATAAAGTTTAATCTTTTAAGATTTCTTAACATTTTTAAAGGTTGAAAACTTTTTTGGAAACAAAAGTATGGGAAAATTCGAAGAAAGATACCAAAAGGCTTTAAACAGCATAAAAGTGAATATTCAATGGAAAAAGAAAAATCTAGACGATCTTAAAGTTTGGTTATCTGAACAATTGTGATGTTTTTCTGAAACAAAAAATTATCGTTAAAATCCAGTTTACACTGGAGTGCTAAGTGATAAGTGCTGAGTGCTAAGCTCTGTAAACCGGTCACCACGCTTAGTACTGACTTAAAGAAAAATAGGCATTTTACTATTTAAGACTGGTTCATACTATAACAAAACGTTCTTTGGACAAAGTCAAAAGACAAAAGTTCTTTCGGATTTCGTCCAAAGGACAAACACAGCGTCAAAACAACCTTTGGACTTTGTCCAAAGGAAAACATGTTCATACTTTTTTGTCTTTTGGACTTTATACAAATAACAAATTTCAAGTAGCATTCATATTTCGTCCAAAGGAAAAAGTCCAAAGGACGTTTTGGCTTTTCTAAATTTGTCGTTTATATGTCATTTATGTATAAACCAGTCTTTATAGTGTTTTTTTTTCATTTCATCTAACTTGTAATGACTTTTATACAGATTTTTAGTTACCGTCCAACGTTATATTGCCTATTTTTCTTGTTCAATGTTTATACATCATTTTCAAAGGAATATATTTTGTTACATATTGCACTTTAAATTTGTGGTAATGCATTATTTTGTTCAGGGAGAAACTGGGATTTTTGGAATTAAGAGTTTTGTTTAAATAAAAAAATGCCATTCAAAAATTTTTTACAGTGTGATAAATGAATGTTTGGTTCATGAAAAACTCAAAGTCTCGTTAGTTTTCAGTAACAAAGTTTTTTTTATAAGACATTTTATTACTTCATAAATCGAAAATGATAAAATAATTTAAAAACTAGATCTGGGACCGGTTAATTAAACTAAGTCGATGATTTTTAACCCACCATTAGGGTTACAATTTTTTATATGATTAAAAAAGCATTGTACAACATTTTTTATAAAACTAGGATAGTTTATACGTTTAATTAAAAAAGGTTCTATTAAAACAAGAAAATTTCAAAATATTGATTTATTAAAAAATGGTAATTTAAAACAATTCGTCCTAAATCATCTTTTAAATGTGTTGCATTCAAAATTATAATATAAAAAAAATAAAAAAAAGAGAGAAAGAAAAAAAAACAAGCGAACCGCCCCGGCATAATACCAAATTCAGTATTGAATAACCCCCCTCCCTCCCGCCTTTCAAAAAAAACTTCACACTTTAAAAATCACAAAATTACAACAAATTAAATTCCAAAAAATAGTTTTCATCTATTGCTTATATTTTAATAGTAACATACCAATTAACAATGAAAATAATTCACTCAGTTTGCTGTAAAATTGCTGCATATTTTCCTTATTTTTCTGTAAATTATTATTCAATTTGAATTGAATTGAATTGAAAGCCTTTATTAACTAGCCTTGAAAAATGCCCTAATAATAGAACAGGAAAAAAGGGCGATTTTTTCCTGGGCGTATGTTTAGACAGAAAAGATGTGGACTAGTCTGAGATGGACATTATGTGGACAATAAGAATTTTGCATTTGGTTTGGTCAGCTGCTCACTGACTGAATAAAATTTCTACCATATGATAATGATTTGTTTATACATTGATCTAATCACACAGCACTGTTGCTTTTTTTAGTTTGATGAAATGTCAATTGAAAAAATCATACTCACAGCAATCTTTGACAAGCGCGAATTCGCCACTTTTTCAATTAGAAGGTTATATTTGTATGTGTAAGAAACAACTATAAATTTGAAAAAGTGGCGATTTCGCGCGTGTCAAAAATTGCTGTGAGTATGATTCTTTCAATTGACATTTCATCAAACTAAAAAAAATGCAACAGTGCTGTGTGATTACATCAATGTATAAACAAATCATTATCATATGGTCGAAATTTTTATTCAGTGAGCAGCTGCCCAAACCAAATGCAAAATTCTTATTGCCAACATAATGTCCATCTCAGACTAGTCCACATCTTTTCTGTCTAAACATTGGCCCAGGGAAAAATCGCCCCTTTTTCCTGTTCTATTCTTAGAGCATTTTTCAGGGCTAGTCTACCACTTTTTTTGAATTAAATTAAAAAATAGCCGAATAAACTATAGTTTTAGCTGCGCAATGACATATGTTTATAATCATTCCGTTGCCGAGAAATACTTTTTAACAGTTTGAATATTATCAATAGAACACATATTATTAATAAAAAGTAGTTCCTAAGAATTATTGCGCAATTTTCTACGATTTCCAAAGAACCCATGTTTTTTTATCAATCAGTAACAAGGGAGGAATACTGGTTTTAAGATATAATCGTTTAAAAAATAATTTATTAATAATACAGAGAAGAAAAACATAATACTAAATTTACCCACGTTCTTTAACTAGTTCAAGCCTTGTCTTGTAACCGGCGGCCGTTAAGATTAGCTTTAAATGGTTTACAATTTTTTGTTCCATACCTATTCTAAGTTTTATTGTATTTGAATTCTGGTTACAGATGGATGTAACATGTAAAAATAAAACTTATTTACATGTACATGTTTTAAGCGTTTATTATTATTGTTGTTTAAAACGTGTAAATAAGTTTTATTTTAGCGCTTTTGGCTTAATTTAAGACTTTTTCTTTGTTTTGAATAAAATAGAGGTCTCCCCTTCTAAAATTTTAAACTTATCAGGAGTCCTTCTCATATTTTGGGTACCCAGGTATACCCCAAGCCGGACGTTTACATGTTACATCCATCTGTAACCAGAATTCAAATACAATAAAATTTAAAACAGGTATGGAATAAAAAATTGTAAACCATTTAAAGCTAATCTTAACGGCCGCCGGTTACAAGACAAGACTTGAACTAGTTGTTCTTTTTATGGAATAATATTTCCTATATTTTATTGAATAAAAATCGATATTCTGGTATTAAAAATGTGTAAAAAAAAAGAATTTGTGTTAAAAATCACGTTTTTGGGAAAAAACTTTAGTACCATTACCATTAAAAAGTAGGTAACCTAAAATTTTCTTGAAGTGGAGGGACCAGATTTTAAATTCTAGAGGGGGTCAGGGGTAAAAAATTTAAAATTTGAGAGAAGGCAGGTGCCTTAGATTTGTGTCTGGGGGAAGGCAAAATTTTGAGGCCAGGGAGAGTGGATCCCACCCCACCCTACTATCCCCCTTTCTCACCTATGAAAATAATGCGGTGACCCAAGGTCCAAAATTTTTAAATGTTGTTGTTGCAGTACCTAAAACTTATCTTCCCCATGCAGATTATGCATTAAGGGCAGGCGCTAAGACAAACCAGGAGGGGCGAAAAAATTCCACCCTTATAGTTGAGACTCTTCGTCCAGCATTAATAACGATGTTGGTAACCTTTACCGCTAGTGTTTATTGCATGCAGTATTCACTCATTCCACAGTCTTCGTTTTTCAAATTTTTAAAATATTAAAATTTTTAAATCCAGAAGAGAGTCAGGGAGTCCAGTCGGTATCCAGAGGAATATAGTTTTAAACCATATTATAACTTTCATAATTTTTTTTATGACTAATACTACATTTTAATGTATAAAAATCAACATTTTGGTATAAAAAAAGCTGTAGAAACATCAATTTGTGTTAAAAATGTACGTTTTTGGAAAAAAATTTAGTATAAAAAGTACCTAAAAATTTTTTTGAGGTGGAAAAGGGTGTCAAGCGTCAGAGGTAAAAATTTGGGAAGAGGGCTTCCCTAGATTTTCCTCTAAGTGGGGCAGCATAAAATTTCGAGGCTGGGAGGTTGATGTGAGTTTGAAGCGAAATACTTTTGATCCATTAAAGGTTTAATCATAGTTTTTTTATAAGATAATACTATATTATATTAAATATAAAAAGGATGTAAAAACACGATTTTTTGCTAAAAATTTACGTTTTTTATAGCAGTTTATAATTTGCGGAAAAGGGCCCTTTGATTTTTTTTCTAGAAAGCAAAATTCTGAGGCTAGGAGCCATAGGTGAGAACTGTCGGGGAAGCTAGGGGGGTGGTTAGTGGTTACCCAGGGTAAATTGAAATTTGAATTCTAGGAGTGGGGTCTTAGGGGGGTCCCGACCCCCCTAGCTTTTTAGGGGGGTCGACCCGGGGTGCGAAATTTTGAAATCTAGAGGGGGGTCAGGTGGGGTCCGGTGTCCAAAGAAAAACAGTTTTAAACCATAATAACTTTAATAATTGTACTTTTTATAGGATAATACTACATTTTATTGAATAAAAAGCGATATTCTGGTATAAAAAGGATGTAAAAGCATGAATATGTGATGAAAATTCACGTTTTTGGAAGGAAATTTAGTATAAAAAAAGTACCTAAAATTTTCCCAAGGGGGGAGGGGGGGTCAGATTTCAAATTTTAGAGGGAGTCAGGGGTAAAAAATTCGAAAATTTGGGGAGAGGGGGGGCCCCTAGATTTTCGTCTAGGGGGGTCCCAAAAGGGTGCACAAGGCTTTCGAGGCTAGGGGGTGGACCCCAACCTGCCTCCCCCTTTCTCACCTATGCTAGGAGCGTGAACTCTACCCTACCTCCAATTTTTATCTATGCACCAAACCCTCACCTTTCCTCTTCACTCCACCCCCCCCCCCTGCCCACCTGTCTAAGATAGGTTGAGTGGGGAGCCTCATCAGTTTTGGGGGTATACATGATCTTCTAAAAAATTGGCGGGAGGGGGAGGGCAGGGCGGGTGTCCCTAATAAATTTTTTGTGTCCAGGTGGGTGTTCCAAATGCTCTATTTTTAGCTTTTTAAAAATGGGACCCCTCAAAATTTTAGGGGAGGAATGTGGTTTTGAAAAGGTATGAGATATTTCTGGGGGGTATGTCCATACATGGGCAAGTTGGTCCGGAGTGGGGGGAGGGTTAAACCCCAAATTAGGGGGGGTTAAAATCTGAGAAACGCAAAATACCCATATCATTTTTTTCTGGAGTGCATTTTACCCTATCGTTTTTTGATTTTGAAGGAAAAATAGGTAAAAAACGTTAATTGTAGGTCAAAAAGCCCTTTTTATTGCATTTTTGAGCTTTTTATTGCTTAAAACATTCATTTTGACCTCAAAATTTAAGTTTGGAGGAAGTTAGAAGTCATTTTAAAGACATTTTTTTCTTCATTTTTCCAAAATTGGGGGGGGGTTTAACTTTTTCTCCCCCCCAACTTCTGAGTGGGAAGGGGTTAAACCCCCTTCTCAGAATTTGGGGGGGGTTAACCCCACTAACCCCCCCTCGTGCCCATGTATGGGTATGTTATACATGGGCAAGTTGGTCCAGAGGGGGGGTTAAACCCCAAATTAGGGGGGGGGGTTAAAATCCGAGAAACGCAAAATACCCATATTGTTTTTTTTCTGGAGTGCATTTTACCCATATCGTTTTTCAATTTTGAAGGAAAATAGGTAAAAAACGCTAATTTTGGGTCAAAAAGGCCTTTTTATTGCATTTTTGAGCTTTTTATTGCTTAAAACATTTTAACCTCAAAACTTAGATTTGGAGGCTTAAAACTTAAGTTAGAAATCATTTTAAAGACATTTTTTTCTTCATTTTTCCAAAATTGGGGGGGTGAACTTTTTCTCCCCCCCCCACTTCTGAGTGGGGGGGGGGGGTTAAACCCCCCTTCTCAGAATTTGGTGGGAGGGTTAACCCCCCAACCCCCCCCCCGTGCCCATGTATGAGGTATGTTATAACCCATACATGGGCATAGGGGACGGGCGGGGGAAAAAAGCAGGCGGGGGCAAGGGTTAACCTTTCCTTCCCATTTTTTGATTTAAAGAATTTCTAATGATAAGAGAGCCAATCTAGCCATTATATGCCCTGGATGATGATTATTGTTTTTAAAGAGGGATCAGAGGGGTCCACCCCCCATAGAGCCAAAATTTTGGAACCCCCCAGAAAAAATTGACGGACCCCCTCTTCAAAGCTAAAACAGTCCAATTTGATCTCTCCTAACGACGCCGACCCCCCCCTTCCAAACAAATTACATGTTTAATTTTTTGGTTACTGTCAAAACCACCGTTTTTTAGTAAAAACAGTGTTTAAATAGACTTTTTAGGCCTAAATAGGCTGTTTTGGAATATGAAATTTAATATTAGACCTAAAAATACTTAAATTACTAATTTAAAAACCTTTGTTAAAAAATTGAAGCCCCCTTATCCCTGAAACGCCCCTAAATTAAAAATTTTGCACTAGTGGTCGACTCCCCCACTAAAAAACTAGGAGGGTCCAGACCCCCTTAAAAATTTTGGCCTTCCACCCGGGATCGGACCCTTGCTGCCAGGGTTGCCAGGTTTCCAAAAAGCAATTCCCTCAAAATCGGAAAAAAATTTCCCTGAATTCCCTCAATAACTTGTTGAAAAACCAGAAACATGTTTGAAAACTAAAAAAATTCCCCCAAGTCTAAAAAAATCCATTTTAATAGTAAAAAAAATCGTTTTAAAGATACAGTATTCCATTTATAAGATGGTTTATTTACTTTTACTGTTTAATTAACACCAAAAATATCAATCAATCAGATCACAATGAGAAAAAAATGTATTAAACCAAAAATTCTCAATGATTAAGGAGTTACTGAAAAAATACCGGTTTGTTAAAATGAATCTGGTTTTCTACAGCACTTTTCTAAATATGGCTCATTTTTACTGAGCAAATATTGATAAAACTTAACCAGAAACCACGCAAGGCTACATAAGGCCAAGCCAAGGGTAAAAAAAGTTAATCCAAACAGTATTAAGCTTGTTCTGTTAAGCTCTGGAGGTCAAAAATAGGGTATTTAAAATATATGGCGGCACTGGTATTAAACGCGTCTCAAAAATAGGTAAGAGAATTCCACCATAAATACTGATTAAAAACAGCTGTATAGGTCAATTATGACCTGGAGATTTCGATTTTAAACTTTATAAGTGATTAAAACATGATTTTAAATAATATAGGGTAAAATATAGGCAAAAATGACAATATTTTGGAAACAAAATTTGTACTGTCCAGAAAAAATTTTAATAAACCAATAAATCAAATTAAAAATTTTGTTTTAACATTGCTAGAAGTCCGGAGAATTCAAAAATTACCAAAAAAATTATAAATTCCATATTCACATGGACCACCAAAAATATGGACAACAAATTATTTTACTCAAAAAGCTAATTTAAACTTAATTTTAATTAGAGTTATTTTTTCTAAGCCTAAGCAAAGCCTAAAAGAAGCTAATTTTTGTATAATGATGCATTTTTTTGAATTATAATTTTTTTTTAAATTTCATTTTTTTTGCACAACAGAATTTTGGGGGCATTCTTCAAGTATAACCCACTGAAATGGTCACCGGAAAAATAGATTGTTTAAAACCGTTATTTTTCAAGTAAATTATCGTGATAAAACTAACAAATAACATTTATTGTGGACTTTAGACTTTAATTTCCCTATGCAACCTAAACAAAACCTTAAAATCAAGATCGGTAAGGGCCAGAAAAAAGCCAAAATATATTTAAAACTGTTAAAATCTTGGCAATTTAAAATTTTAGATCTGTGCCCTGCCGCCCCCCGGTTTTATTGAGGGCAGGGAACAAATCCAAAATGGGCAATTTTTTTAAATGGTGGGGCAATAAAACGGGGGCAAGCATGGGAAAAATAGAAAAAAGGGGAAAAAAGGAGAAAAAAGAAGAAAAAAAATGACAAAAAAGCAAAATTTAAGTAAAAACAGGTCGATAATTTTTGGGTACTTTTTCATTTTTGGATTGGGAGATGGGGGGGGGGGGAGGGGTACAGCCAATAATATTCCGGGGGGCATTTCCATACTGTACACAGGTCCTCTAACATATACAGTACAGACTGTATACATTAAATACCAGACTTTTAGATTTTTTAGAAGTTTTAAATTTAAGATATTATACAATTGGTTGATCCATTTTTTTAAAGGATATATTTTACTTACCCTACTTACCAAAAGGCTTAAAAAAGGATAATGGTACAAGTACTAAACGTGTACCAAAAATCATTTTGAGAATTCCACCAAACAAACATAAATAAAAAACATGTTTCTAGGTCAATTTTGACTGTGCGATCTTACTTTTGGGCATTAAAAAGTGATTAAACTACCCTTTAAGAAAATAAATGGTGTTTTATAGCCAAAAATGACCTTTTTTCAAGGTACATTTTATGTTGTTAAGAAATTTTTTAATAGTGCTTTAACCAATATGAATGAATATTTGTTAGATTGCCGAGAGCCTGGTGGTTCTAAAAATGTTTTTACTTTTTTTCTGGTCTCCACCAATTTTGTACAGCAACCGCTTAAAAATGTATCAAAATTCAGTCGTAAAAAAAATTAAGATTTAAAAAATGGGATAATTTAATAAAAATGCCTCATACAACAATTTACCTTGATTTTTTGGGTTTTTTTTGACTCAGAAAGAATAAATCTGATTAAAAATAAGCTTAAATTAGCTTTTTAAACAAAAACAAATTTGTTGTCCATATTTTTGGTGGTTAATGTGACTATCGAATTTATAATTTTTTTGTAAATTTCTAGATTTTCCGGGCTTCCAATAGGATAAAACAATCATCAACGTATCTACGGTAAAATACAGGCTTGAATTCAGTAGGATATTCATTTAACCAGATCTTCTTATGGTGACACATAAAAGCATTAGCAAGTGTTGGTCCTAGAGGCGACCCCATTGCTACTCCATCCAGTTGACGAAAAAGTTTGGAGTCAAAAAGGAAGATATTGTTCTGAACAGCTAGCTTTAAAGAAGAAGAAAAAGAAGTTGAAGAATAAAAAGAAGAAGAAGAAGAAAAAGAAGAAGAAAAAAAGAAGAAGAAGAAGAAGAAGAAAAGAAGAAGAAGAAGTAGAAGAAGAAGGTTCTGAATTTCAAAATTTACCCACGTTCTTTAATAATGGTTGGCGCGGCGCCGCGGGGCTAAATCGCCCCGTGGCGTAATAGCTACCTAGAAGGATTTAAGGGAAGAGTATTTTAATAATAGGCACCTTGCACTGGAACTCAGTTTATACATGAAGTATGCAATAAACATAGCGAGTCACCACAATGGATGATTACCGTATCTCCTACTTATCTTTTGTAGTATGCAGATCAACCCTTGAAAGCGCGCGAAATTTTGATCGGTTGATCTGCATACTACGAAAAATAAGTATCGGTAATTATCCATTATGGTTACGCTTATGTATATTGCATACTTCATGTATAAACCGAGTTCCAGTGCAAGGTGCCTATATGTTCTACTGGTTTTTTAGGAGTCATATTGATAAAACAGTTAAATTCTCGGGTAAATCCTAAGTTATTAAAGCAATTACGGTAAAACTGCTTTTATTTTTATAGACGTTTCGAAGCCTTCTCGTGCTCCTTTCTCAAGATCTCAATACGTTTAGGTAAAAATCCGGGTTTTTACCCAAACGTATTGAGATCTTGACAAAGGAGCACGAAAAGGCTTTGGAACGTCGATAAAAGTAAAAGCAGTTTTACCATCATTGCTTTAATAACTGAGAATTTACGCGAGAACTTAATTGTTTTAAGAGTATTTTAATAATATTAAACACTATTGAATATGACTTTGTATAATGATCAACCCTAAAACTGTAGACAAATTAAACATTTTAACATTTTATAATTTTAATACACACATCAGATAAATTCTATCAAGGTGAAAATAACTCGGTGGTAAAGTAACCACTCGTTTTTTGAAAAAAATATCACGTGCAGAAAAACACCCCACGCAACTTTATAATAATTGGTTACATCATCCCTGGCAACTTTTTTAATCATTTTATTCTTGTGGGTTCATTCTTCATTTCTTCCTGACAGCGAGCGGTTACGCCCTTAATTTCAACCTGAAGGAATTTAGCTTTAGTTAAGCAAAGTAGATTTAGTAGTATGTATACAGATACACTATTAACTTGAATAACGAAAATTAAGAAGCTTATCTGATTAACTGTAACAAGCCTGACCGAGCACTTGTATTAACTCTGCTTTAATTTCGAAAAAAAAATTATTTGGTATTGGTTATATTGGTTTTCGATTTGATTAAAAAAGTTTTAATGGTTTTTATTTTAGGTTAGTATTTTTTAATAAATGTTTTAACCCTAATACGACTCACCTTCAAAAGAGTCCCGGCACAAAAAAGTCCTGAAAAAAATCGCAGCTGGCACAAAAGAGTCCTGGCACAAAAGAGTCCCGGCACAAAAGAGTCCTGGAGAAAATGCGTTCATGCGCCCAAGCGCTGCTAGGGCTGAGGTCGGCACAAAAGAGTCCTGGCATAAAATCAATTTTTAACAGCTGACATACAATGAAAAAGTGTACGGAGGTAAAGCAACGAAAATATTAAGCTCCAGGCGCCTGTTAAGACACAAAAAAGTGGAGTAGAATAAGAAGTATAAAAATAAATAAATAAAATAATAAATCAATAAAAATTTGTTAATTTTTAAAAAGTGGCGCAGTAAAAACTTATACTGTAGCCATATTTAACAACACTTAACCGATATTTAACTATTAATGTTTTCCGGAGAAAACAGAATTTTTAAACTAAATTTTTTTCAACGTGTATTTAAACGATAAAATAGCCTAAAATGCGTATAGAATAAATTAAAACATAATCAGCCAAGTCTCTCTATCTGCTTGAAATGGCTGGTGCCCTGGAGCTTGATATTGAAGGGTAGAAAAATCCGGTATGGCCCGACTCGCTCCCGCCGACTCGCTCCCGGCCGACTCGCTCCCAGCCCAACTGTCGTGATATGTGTCACGATATCTAAGTATCTAATCTTAGTCGCTAAGTTCTTTTATTTCTTTAAATTCTTTTAATTTTTTTGTTAAATAAATTCTTCGCGCAATAAAATTAGTTAAATCTAACTTTTTGCTATTATTCTAATACCACGTGTTTTTTTGTGCGCTCACAGAGTTTATTGATTTTTTATCGCACAGACAGCCGCTCGGCTGTCTTAGCGCTGGCATAATGCCGCAGCCGGCTGACTGGGCGCAGACAGGCCGATGGGCTCTGTAGAGTTTTTTTATTGTTTTATTAATGTCGCGTGTGAAATGGTATGATAAACCTTGAAATTATGAGATTGTAAACGGGTTTTGGTACCCGTGGAATGTTTATTGGAAATAAATATTATTTATAAACTTTGTTCACAAATATTAGCTAGAATCGGGTTTAAATCCCACATAAATGCAGTTATTTTGCTTGAACAATGGAATTTTATATTATATCTCGTTTGGATCCACGAAATTGGCAACCGGCCTCTTCGCCAAAACGCTTCCACGACATTTAATTACTATTCTAATTTCTCAGCGGTTGCTACATGGTAGCAGAGCGTGGTTAGGATGACTATATTTTTCACGAAGTTATTTTAAACTCATTTAAACGACTTTGAATTACTATTGCCACTATTCAGCTAGATTTGGACTACATTTGGAACTTTCCACAGTAATTTTATGAACTTTGTTTTTTTTAAAAAAAATTATTGCTATGGTGCTCATTAAAAGAAAAAGAGCGTGCAAGCAATTATGCCAACTCATATGAAACTGTTATTAGCGTTGTTAACGACGCTCTCAATCCTGCGTCAGTAAATAGCGGTGCTTTCACATGTCATTGTTTGTCGTCCACCTGGTTTGGACATTGTTTTTAAAGTGGTGAATTTGGATTCGCCACTATCCCTCGTTCCGGATTTTGACTCTTTCCGTCCGGAATTGCACGGCCGTCCGCATTCTTATTACGCTGCCCTTCCAGTGTATTCGGCCGTCCACAACTCTTTTTAAGTGGTGATTTGGAATCACCGCTTCACCTGCATCCGGATTTCGACGCCTTCCGTCTGGATTTTTTACGGCCGTCCGGTTTCTTATTACGCTGCCCTTCCAGTGTATTCGGCCGTCCACAACTCATTTTAAGTGGTGATTTGGAATCACCGCTTCACCTGCATCCGGATTTCGACGCCCTCTGTCCGGATTTTTTCACGGCCGTCCGGATTCTTACTACACTGCCCTTCCAGTGTATCCGGTCGCCCAAAACTATTCTTAAAGTGGTAGATTTGGATTTGCCGCTTTTCCTCCATCCGGATTTCGACGCTCTCCATCCGGATTTCGACGCCTTCCGTCCGGATTTTTTTACGGCCGTCTGGTTTCTTATTACGCTGCCCTTCCAGTGTATTCGGCCGTCCACAACTCTTTTTAAGTGGTGATTTGGAATCACCGCTTCACCTGCATCCGGATTTCGACGCCTTCCGTCCGGATTTTTTTACGGCCGTCCGGTTTCTTATTACGCTGCCCTTCCAGTGTATTCGGCCGTCCACAACTCTTTTTAAGTGGTGATTTGGAATCACCGCTTCACCTGCATCCGGATTTCGACGCCCTCTGTCCGGATTTTTTCACGGCCGTCCGGATTCTTACTACACTGCCCTTCCAGTGTATCCGGTCGCCCAAAACTATTCTTAAAGTGGTAGATTTGGATTTGCCGCTTTTCCTCCATCCGGATTTTCCCTGGCCATTCGGATTTTTTTTTACGCTGCCCTTCCAGTGTATCCGGACGCCCACAACTGTTTTTTCAACTGGTAATTTTGGTTTCACCGCTTTTCCCCCACTCAGATTTCGACGCCTTCTGTCTGGATTTTTTCTACAGCCGTCCGGATTCTTACTACACTGCCCTTCCAGTGTATCCGGTCGCCCAGAACTATTCTTAAAGTAGTAGATTTGGATTTACACTTTGCCTCTGTCCGGATTTTCCCTGGTGGTCCAGAATTTTGCAGCGCTGCCCTTCCAGTGCTTGTGTCTTTGGTAAACTTTAATTCAGATTGAACAAAAATTATTACAACTGATAAATATGGTTTTAAAAACGGCTCAGCTTAATAAACTTCGGGAAAGACATGAAGGTTTGGTAGCTGACGCTCAGTCCTGCTTAAAGGAAGAGCCCTCAGAACAAGAAATTAAGCCACACTTAAAAAATTTAAAAACAGTTTATAGCAAACTCCAAGCTCAAAGGCAAAAGCTTGAAAAACTTAGTGAACAAATTCCAGATGAAGATGATGATACAGAAAACTCGTTTACTATATGGTTTGATGATGCTATATTTGAAGTTGAAAATCTTTTAGCTGAGTGCAAAGCAAGCATTGAAACAACAGAGTCAGAAAAGAATTTTAACACGGAATTAAAATTAAAACAAGAACAGATTAAAAACGAATGGGAATTGAAAGAAAAAGAGAGACTTGATAATTTAAGAATCAAAGAGAAAGAGTTGGAATTAAAAGCAAAAGAATTAGAAAATTCAAAAGAAGTGGAAAAAGAAAGAATCAAATTAGAAAATGATCGCATCAGAGATGGCATTATTCAACCGCAAACTGTTGTAAATCCATCTCCAAAATTGACGGCTAATTTACCAAAATTAGAATTACCAAAATTTCATGGAAAATATGTGGATTTTCCTGCTTTCTGGGATTCATACAGAGCAGCAATCCACGAAAACGTTAATTTAACTCCTGCAGCAAAATTTAGCTATTTGCAAGGATTACTGAAAGGAACTGCTCGAAGAGCCCTTCATGGCGTACCCCTGACCGATGAAGGCTACAGTTCTGCCATTGAAAGCCTAAAAAATCAGTTTGACAAGCCCGAAATTGTAAAACAAACATTGGTTACCAATTTGCAGAACCTAACAGTGTCATCCAATAACACCTACTACCTTAGGTCCACTTATGACGCTATACAGAAGATAATCCGCTCACTAGAAGCTGCAGGAGAGAACATGACTGACAGTACCCTTACCCTAGCTTTAATCCGCCAAAAAATACCTAGCGAAGTCCACAAAGATCTAATTTTAAGTGGAAAAGATCCTAATAAATGGAATGTTGAATCTTTTTGTCAAGACTTACACCAGTACATATCCATGCGGGAGATGACAGAATTTAATCAAACAACATCTTATTTTAAAGGTAAGGAATTCAGTAACCCCAACACAGAAGCCGGCTCTTCTTGGTCAGAAAAACAACACAAGAATCCGAGTTTGAACAATGTTTTTGACTCAAAGAAGCCATCGAATTCAACAAAAAAGAGTTCTGGTCAAGCCTTAGTTTCTTCTAATGCGAACTCATCAACACAAAGACTTCTATCTAAAAGTTCAAATCCTCAATCAAAGCGCGTCCCACCTTTTCCTTGTCTTTATTGTAATGTACAAGGTCACTGGAGTGATGAGTGCAGGACATATCCTGATATTCAAGCGCGAAAGGAAAAACTTAAGAATAATTGTATTCTTTGTTTAAGGCCTGGTCATAACTCAGAACGGTGTGACTGCTCAGAAAAAGTAAGAAATTGCGTTTATTGCAAGGAAAAAAATCTTCATCATCGTAGTCTTTGTCCAGAGCAGCCAATGATGGCTGGCTACACTTCAGCAGCAACAACTGTTGAATCATCTCACAAAACAGCTCAAAGCAATGTTGCCACTGAACCTTCTGTTTTAGCGTCTGGCGAGGAAGTGGTCATGCAAACAGCGTCTGCAATTGTAAAAAATCCACACTCCAACTGTAGAAGCAGTGCACAAATCTTATTTGATACTGGTAGTAGCCGCAGTTACATTACTGAATCCTTGGCGAAGAAACTGAAATTAAAGCCAAAAGGAAAACAGCCATTATCAGTTTTCACATTTGGGACTACAACGTCAAAGGAAATGACCACTAAAGTTACCACTATTGAAATTCTCTTAAAACAAGACACATCTTTGAAACTAAATGTTAGCATTGTTCCCAGTATAACGGGAGAAATCAAAAAAGCACAAGTGGATGAATTAATACTAAAACCATATTGGAACCTCCCTCTTGCAGATAAAAATCAATTTTGCAGTACTCCACAAACGACTGAATTAATGATTGGTAATGATTATTATGGCGACATTATCCTTCCTGAAAGAAAGAAAGTCAACACTGGTTTGTATCTACTGTGTTCAAAACTGGGTTGGATATTGAGCGGCAGAACAACAGAAACTCTAGTCAAAGGAACTGCAGTTTCCATGTTAACGCTGTCGAAAGAAGGAAAAGAAGACTCTTCTAAGGCCTTTGTGGCTGTACAGAATTTAGAAAAAATAAATTTGGAAACCTTGTGGAAACTAGACACCCTTGGTATTCAAGAGTCAGGCAAAGAATCTGCTGATGATAATGCCTTGGACATATTTAACGAAACGGTTTCATTCCATAATGACAGATATTTTGTTCAGTGGCCTTGGAAAGACAAGCCACCCAGACTTCCAGACAATCGAAATTTAGCTATTGGACGTCTTAAGTCATTAAAGAAACGATTAAAACCAGATGAATTGTTAAAATACGCAGAAATAATTGATGACCAAATTCAAAAAGGAATAGTGGAAGAAGTTTCCGAATCTTCAGTTATTGGCCCAGTCCACCACTATATCCCACATCATGCTGTGCAGACTCCTCATAAAACAACAACAAAAATTCGAATAGTCTATGACGCATCAGCTAAAACAAAAGCTACAAATAACAGTTTGAATGACTGTTTATACCGCGGTCCCGTTATGTTGGAGGATTTGTCAGCACTATTGATCAGATTTCGACTGAATCGGATTGCCTTAGTATCAGACATAGAAAAAGCTTTTTTGCAGGTTGGTTTACAGGAACCAGAAAGAGATGCTGTCCGATTTTTATGGTTAAGAAATCCACAAAAGGAGGTGTGTGACAACAATCTTGTTACTTACCGATTTACCAGAGTCCCATTTGGAGTAATTTCAAGTCCTCATTTGTTAGCTGCAGTAGTTGCATACCATTTGAAACAAATTAATACTCCTGTAGCTAAAAATATAGCTCAAAATATCTATGTTGACAACGTGGTGACTGGCGTTTCCACTGTGGAAGAAGCAAAAAAATTTTACAATGAGGCAAAACAGATTTTTAATAGAATCTCTATGAATCTACGTGAATGGGGGTCCAATTCAAATGAATTCAATCAAAGCATTTCGGAAAAAGACCGCGCCCCTACTGCTTCAATGAAAGTATTGGGTATTGTTTGGGATCCTTTAAAGGACACTTTATCTATTGCCGGCCCTTCAGAACCAAAATCAATAATGGCAAATGAACAAACCTGTACTAAGCGGAAAGTGCTGTCAGAGGCAGCTGGTCTCTTTGACCCATTAGGTTTTTTTTCACCTATTGTAATTCAAGCGAAAATTCTTCTTCAAGAATTATGGGAAAAAAATCTCGACTGGGATACACCAGTGGGACCAAAAGAAAAAGAAAAGTGGCAAGACATTCAGCAAGACTTCAGTGAAATTCCCAGTTACAATATGAAAAGATACTTGCAAATGGACCAATCTAAAAATAACCAGTATCAACTTCTTTGTTTTTGTGATGCCTCCAAGAAAGCATATTCAGCAGCAGTTTATCTTCGTGTCACTGGAAATGAAACTTATTCAACTTTAATATTCTCTAAATCTAAAGTCGCGCCCAAAAAAGAATTGTCCATTCCCAAGCTGGAACTCATGGCGTTATTGGTAGGAAGCAGAAGCCTAAAATTTGTACGCCAAGCTTTACGATTACCACTTGAAAAGATAATCATTTGGTCAGACAGTCAGTGTGTGTTGCATTGGCTTAAATCAAACAAACTACTAAAAGTTTTTGTTGAAAATCGTTTCAAAGAAATCAGGGCTTCAGTTGCAAATGAACTTGCACCATGTGACATCCGATACGTGCAGTCAAAACACAACCCAGCGGACTTACCGTCACGTGGAGTTCGAACCAGTGAATTAGTAAAAAGTTCTTTATGGTGGAACGGACCAAAATGGCTAGAAAAACCAGAATCTGAATGGCCAAATTGGAAAGTTCCTGACATAACCCCAGACATAATGAATGAAGTTTTGCTAGAAACTAAAGGAAACATAAATTTGTTTGAAATATCTAACGTCGCAGGGGAGGACCCTATGGGAAAAGAATCCCTACTACAAATAGAAAAGTTTTCAAATTTGTTTCGGCTTTTGCGGGTGACTGCTTGGATCAAACGATTTGTTAGAAATTTAAAAGAAAAAAGATCATCGGGACAAGAATTGACAGCGATAGAACTATATGATGCAAAAATTTTTTGGCTAAACAAGGTTCAAAAAGAAAATTTTTCAGATGTATTCCAGTATTTGCAATCAAACGGCAAATTGAAAAAGAATCAATTGGTTCAACAACTTGGTCTAAAATTGGACAAGGATGGTTTACTCAGATGCCACGGTCGATTAGAACTTTCAGATCTAAAAGAAGAAACGAAATTTCCAATTTTACTGCCTAAACAAAGTTACCTTACTCGTCTGATCTGTGAATATCACCACAGGAAAGTTATGCATTTTGGTGTGAACCACACACTTTCCGAAATAAGAAATCAGTATTGGATACCTCAAGGACGATCGATAGTGCAGAAAATACTTAAAAACTGTCTTGTTTGTCAACGACATGAAGGCGGCCCATTTCAGTTGCCAAAAATGCCGCCGTTACCACGCCAAAGAGTTACTCAATCCAGTCCATTCACCTTTGTGGGACTCGATTATCTTGGACCATTGTATATTAAAGTTTTAGGCACTTCCAATATTAAGATATATGTATGTTTGTTCACTTGTATGGCAGTTCGAGCAATTCATTTGGAATTAATGACGGATTTGTCAGCTGAATGCTTCCTTTTGGGTCTTCGCAGATTTATTGCCAGAAGAGGAAAGCCAACTCAGATAATATCTGATAATGCAACTCAATTCAAACTTGCTCAAAAAACGTTGGATAGATGCTGGAAAGAAATGATTAATTCATCAGAGGTCAAAACTGAAACCGCAAAGGAAGGAATTACATGGACTTTCATTGTCGAATATGCTCCATGGATGGGCGGTTTTTATGAACGATTAGTAGGATTAGTCAAACGTGCTCTGAGGAAAACTCTTGGCTGCAAACTATTGAATCGTGATCAAATGGAAACTACTCTAGTAGAAGTGGAAGCGACAGTTAACTCTCGCCCACTAACATTCATTGGATCTGACTTTAACTCTGGCACCACCATTTCTCCTGCAGATTTTTTGTGCCTGAATCCAAAAAGAAATTTCAACCCCATTGTAAATGTTGGATCTGACGGTGATGCAGGTGAAATAAAAGATCCAGACTTTCAATCAGCGCGCAGTTCTGCAACTTCCTTACTAAACCAATGGAAAAAAGGACATCACATCCTTCAAGAATTTTGGAAATTATGGAAAGAAGAATATTTGCAAAGCCTACGAGAAAGAATGAAATATTTTCATACTAAAGGCCGCGTAACTAACCAAAAGTTACCTCAAATTGGACAAACGGTTGTGCTAAAAGATCAAACGCCTCGTGCAACTTGGAAGTTGGCAAAAATTGTAAATTTTCGTACAAGTTCTGATGGTGTTCTACGAGCAGCGGAAATTCTCTTACCAAATGGACACAAAAGTTGGCGCACAATAAATTTATTATATCCTTTGGAAGCAGAATTTGTTGGTTCTTCACCAAATGAAAACAAAACCGACAATTTAGAATCTATTGATAATATGGCTCCTGATAAAAACTTTATGGTGGAACAAGCTAATAAAGCTGCTGGAACAGACAAAACACAGATTCCAAAACGTGCAGCAGCGGCTAAAGCCCGAATGAAACTCAAACAATTATTTCAGCAAGAAAACAATGAAGGATAAACAAAAACTGTGTTATCATTATTATTGAAGATTGACTTTTATACCTGTTTTTTTAAACATATAATTTTACATGATCTAGTTTAGAATACAGCTAAATGCTGAGTTTTGTTTTTTATGTGCTAGATAAGACTTTTTTCTCTTTTTTTTTATTGTCTAAGGGTAGTGTCGTGATATGTGTGTCACGATATCTAAGTATCTAATCTTAGTCGCTAAGTTCTTTTATTTCTTTAAATTCTTTTAATTTTTTTGTTAAATAAATTCTTCGCGCAATAAAATTAGTTAAATCTAACTTTTTGCTATTATTCTAATACCACGTGTTTTTTTGTGCGCTCACAGAGTTTATTGATTTTTTATCGCACAGACAGCCGCTCGGCTGTCTTAGCGCTGGCATAATGCCGCAGCCGGCTGACTGGGCGCAGACAGGCCGATGGGCTCTGTAGAGTTTTTTTATTGTTTTCTTAATGTCGCGTGTGAAATGGTATGATAAACCTTGAAATTATGAGATTGTAAACGGGTTTTGGTACCCGTGGAATGTTTAATGGAAATAAATATTATTTATAAACTTTGTTCACAAATATTAGCTAGAATCGGGTTTAAATCCCACATAAATGCAGTTATTTTGCTTGAACAATGGAATTTTATATTATATCTCGTTTGGATCCACGAAATTGGCAACCGGCCTCTTCGCCAAAACGCTTCCACGACATTTAATTACTATTCTAATTTCTCAGCGGTTGCTACACCAACTCGCTCCCAGCCCAACTCGCTCCCAGCCCAACTCGCTCCCAGCCCAACTCGCTCCCAGCCCGACTCGCTCCCAGCCCGACTCGCTCCCAGCCCGACTCGCTCCCAGCCCAACTCGTTCCCAGCCCGACTCGCTCCCAGCCCAACTCGCTCCCAGCCCGACTCGCTCCCAGCCCAACTCGCTCCCAGCCCGACTCGCTCCCAGCCCAACTCGCTCCCAGCCCGACTCGCTCCCAGCCCGACTCGCTCCCAGCCCAACTCGCTCCCAGCCCGACTCGCTCCCAGCCCGCTCCCGTTTAAAACTGTAAACGCATTTTTGAGTTTGTCGAAAAACGCATATAAAAACGAAACTGGACGTAAGCCACTTCAATTTCAGTTTTAATTCGCACAATAAAAGGTAAATAATATTTTTCTTCTCTCATAAAGGTAAGACAGTAATGTAAAACTCCGTGACCATGTGAAAAACAGGGAACTAAACACTCACTATTCATTGAATAAGACACTCAGAAAGAAAGAAAAATTCGACCTGCAATGTTTTTTTTCCTGTTTATTCACATAGCCACCGAGTTATATACCCTTTTCACAAGCGATGCGATTACATTTTTTACGCTGTGCACATTAAAATAAATTACATCAACGAACAGGGCATAGCATGTTCTGTTATAAAGATGAATAACTTCATCATACGTTAACAATTTATTTTGCGGTTATGTGCTATATTATAAAAACAAAATCGGCGCCGCCGCGCCACGATCGCACTTGAAAAATAAAATATAAACAAATAAATAAAATAAACAAACTGTATTTAAACTGTTATCAACGGTCCGTGATACATCTTGAAGAATGTTTGAACGTATCGCAAACATATATTTGGAAAAATTTTAAATTTTTTGGAAAAATTTTTTGACAGTGTGGGTCCGCATTAAATGATATTTTTTATCACGTCTGGTATCAAAAACTAGGCAAATATTTATTTTATCTTAATCTATAACTCAAGCTCTATCCGGTGGTGTGTTTATTTTATTTCTAAAACTTCTCTACAAAAACCCGCTTTCATCGCTAATTAATTTCGGATTTATATTTTATTTTTCCAAGTGCGGTCGTGGCGCGGCGGCGCCGATTTTGTTTTTATAATATAGCACATAACCATAAAATAAAATGTTAACGTATGATGAAGTTATTCATTTTCAGAACAGAACATGCTATGCCCTGTTCGTTGATGTAATTTATTTTAATGTGCACAGCGTAAAAAATCTGTAATAGCATGGCATCCGTTCCAATCGCATCCTCTTATCGCATCCTCATAGCTTGTGAAAAGGGTAATATACACACACTACTGTCTTCTTTTTATAAGAAAAAACGTTATGCTTTTGTAAAATCGATCTGGATAATGTTAAATTGCAATTGGTAAAATTAAAAAGTGGCTGTACTGTGTACCTGCCTTTGACTCTAATAAAAAGAAAGACGTGAGCGACGTGATATACCAGTTATGCTATTCCATTGCAACTTTTGTTTCGTTCATTATACTCGGACAGGCCATCTGTGAAAACGGGGCGGTCGACCGCACTGGCGGTGGACCGCACTCCCTTATGAAAAAGTGCGGGAATGACTTTTTAAACAAAATATACTACAATGATTTTCATGGTTTTTTTCTTCTGCGGTCAGTGTTTTTACAGATCGGTAATCGTAGTTTATATAAAACTTCTGTAAACACATTTAAAAGTAAGCCGCTCATCGTTTTTCAAATCAAGTTTAGTAAGAGTCTTTAAACTAAAGCCGCCCAAATCGACCAAATGATCACATCATTAGGTCGCGGAATTATTGCCGTCGATTTTTTTCCGGACATTGAAAAAACACTTTCAACAAACAAGGAAGGAAGCAGCGTTAACTAAATAAGACTTTTACTTTTGAGAATATAAAAATCAATGGTTTATAGCAGCCGCACTGAAAAGCTACTCAAAATTTAAAAAAACTAGTTAGATTTTTGAAAAACAACACAACTATATACATAACAACCCCATATCTTCTGAATTGTAACTGATTATGTAGCTCACCCTTTTTTTAATTCTACCCACCACACAGTAAAGAAAGAAAACCCTAACTGAGTGTATGTAAAATTCGTATGTAAATATGAGTTAGGCCTTAAAGTAAAGTATTTTAAGTAGGCCAGCCTACTTAAAATAGTTTTTCTATCGACTGATTGCACCAAACTCGACGCACGAACAAAGTATAGCGGGGTTCCCGACACGAGCGACCGCACCCAGCATGTACTGTGCGGTCGTTCGTGCCGGGAGCCTTGATATACTTTGTTCATGCGTTGAGTTTAGTACAATCAGTCGATAGTATGGCCGGGTTTCGTGGGAGCGGTAGTTTCATTTTTGTAAAACTTACCGAAACATAAAAATCGTTCGTGAAACTCTAATATGTTTAGTGTTTATAAGTTAAATTGCGGTATTCTGTTGGATTTTTTATATATATTTTTGATGTATATTTTTGCCAATTTATGTAGTTCTGGTGATGAAAACACATACTGTTTGCGATAAAAACACACTATCGCAAACCAACAGAGAATCTGGCCCCAAATTGTTTTTTTCTACACTCAACCGATTAAAAATTTTTCTACGCATCTTTACTGTGCGATAAAGCATAATAATGTCTAATAATACACTGCATCACGCATTGCATCAAATCCATCTTCCTTTTGTTATATAATTTTGTGTAATATGTACATTTTTTACTAAACCCAACGGCACTGTAGAAGCGACAGAGTGGTCGTGCCAGCCGCACGGCACGCAGAAAAATTATAAAGAAAATAAAAAAAACAATAACAGAAATACGCACGGTATTCTTATTATTTTTATTTTAACCATTTCAATAATTTGGAAATAAATTTAAAATAAACCGCTGGCATTAATCCAACAACAATCAGTGTTTAAGTAATGACGCTTTCTGATGGCATTCGAGTTTAAACTAATAATCTGTTATAAAAATGCGTTTACAGTTTTAGCCGGGAGCGAGTCGGGCTGGGAGCGAGTTGGGCTGGGAGCGAGTCGGGCTGGGAGCGAGTCGGGCTGGGAGCGAGTTGGGCTGGGAGCGAGTCGGGCTGGGAGCGAGTTGGGCTGGGAGCGAGTCGGGCTGGGAGCGAGTTGGGCTGGGAGCGAGTCGGGCTGGGAGCGAGTTGGGCTGGGAGCGAGTTGGGCTGGGAGCGAGTTGGGCTGGGAGCGAGTTGGGCTGGGAGCGAGTCGGCCGGGAGCGAGTTGGGCTGGGAGCGAGTTGGGCTGGGAGCGAGTTGGGCTGGGAGCGAGTCGGCCGGGAGCGAGTCGGCGGGAGCGAGTCGTGGGCAACCCATTTGTGGTATCCATTTTTATCTCACCTCCCATTATTAATATAATCATCAGGCAAAATCTTTCTGTACATTCGGAATTCTGTCTTAATCTTTTATAATATTTTTAAAAATGTTTATAACATATTTTTTTAATTTTTAACTTAAAACGAATTATAAAACAAATTTGTGATTATGCTAAAAGTCCTTAAGATTTAGAGGTTATTTAAAGCCATATTAAATTGGACAAATTTGGTTGTCCTTACAATTACGACCAAAACACTTATTTGATAAAAATTGTAATATTTTAACTATGAACAAAAAATTTGTCCCAACTAAAATACTTATTTAGACATGATTTTGTTACTCAATTATGACAAAAAACACTAATTCAATATTATATAATTTATACCCAAACACAACACATGACACAACACACACACAAACCCAAACACATGTTTTTTTCTTATTTTTTAAATATTTTACAAAACTTCGAGCGTATTAATAACTAAATAATAAAAATACTTAAAAACATAAATTTTTTACCGGCGTAATTCTTCACACAACCTCTTAAGAGGCTAATTAAAAAAACAAATAAAAAACTGGAAGACAGCTGAGGTGTGAACATTGTATCTCAGCTGTGAAATTGATTTTATGCCAGGACTCTTTTGTGCCAACTTCAGCGCTCGCAGCGCTTGGGCGCATGAATGCATTTTCTCCAGGACTCTTTTGTGCCGGGACTCTTTTGTGCCAGGACTCTTTTGTGCCAGCTGCGATTTTTTTCAGGACTCTTTTGTGCCGGGACTCTTTTGTGCCGGACCCCCCTAATACACTTCCCCCTGTACTGCTCTTTAGCTACTTGAGTGGCTAAATAAATAAGCAACTCAAGCATTTCCGGCACTTCCACACTTTGATTGGGAAATGGACCCGAGGGTCGGCCACCGCGAGGAGGTTTCCTGGAAGAACACCACGGCATTATTCTTTCCAACGCATAATTTGTTATTGTAATTTGTGTAAACAAAACAAATAAAAATAATTTTATAATTAACTTTTTAGACATTATTTAAGGATTTGGGGTCGCTGGAGCCTTGGGAACTTGAAGCTGGAATTTGGAGCTATTGTAAATGAATAATACTATATTTTTCCTGTAAAGAAAATTATAAATTATAAATATGAAAGGTGACGCGCGCGGATTGCCACCGGTAAACTCTTGACGGTCAATTCACCGAAGGTCGAATTCTGGCGTCGAAATAGCGCCGGTCACATGTGAATTTAACGTGTCGCAAGTTTTTTTTTGCCGCACGAAAATATGAATTGGCAGAAATGCCCAAAAAATTTTGAAGGTTATATTAGGAAAGAAAATCATCAATTCCCAGTCTATAATTTAACTATAGGACTGGTATATGGAACACGAGTAGTTTTATTAAGTTTCGTCATTAGTTGTTGAAGAGTTAATTGTTATTCGGGGCTTCTCAAATATTGTTGTCCCTTTGAACTCCTTATTTTTAAACTTATATTAAAGAGTGATGCAATGGATTATTCCGTCATATTGGTTTTGTGAACTAAAATTTGTTTCAAAACCTGTTTAAAACAATAAAAATAGTTTTAGAAATACAAAAGACTGCTTAAATAAACCTTAATCCAGTTTCAAATTGCTCTTTTTAAGGAGCGCAGTTCCGGACCTCCGAAGCTTCCTCTGGTTATAAAACACGGAGCTCCGGAGCGTGATATTAGAGATTGAAAACAGCGCTATTCCCAACAATTTAAGTTGCAAAACTGAAAATAATCTAATATCATAAAAATATGCGAAGTTCTGTAGGGTCACCTTTTTACTGAACACTTTCAAGCTTATTTAAGATTAAACTTTAACAAAGTTTTAAACTGATTTATTCGGGTTTTTAACACTTTTAAGATAGATTTCTATTGTTTTTAAAAAAGTTTTGGAAAAAAATTAAAAATTTTAATATTTTCCTTGAAGATAACTAGGGGGGAGGTAAGAGACGGATTTAGAATGAAAGTAGGAATTAAATTGGAGGTGTAGTAGGAAACAGCAAAATTTGCCATGAAGGCAGCTAAAAGGCAGGTAAAAACCTGCCTTCCTAAATGAGGCACTATACATTTACCGGGTTAAAGGAGAATCATAACTTAGAAAAATTAAGTTTATCTGGCCATTTTTGAACGTAAAAGCATGCGCAAAAACAAAATTGAAAAAAAATTTTTTACAAAATCAATGCATTTGGTAAACAAGTTTCAAAGTTATTGCCATCAAACAATAATTGCGCCCGGTCAAAACTAATTTTTGGGTTCCGTTGTAAACAAACAGGTCAATTTATGTACTTTATTTGGATTCGACTTTTAACAGTTACTATATCTCCTAATTTCTTTGTTTGTTTGTTTGTTTGTTTGTTTGTTTGTTTGTAGAAATCCCA
This sequence comes from Microlaimidae sp. YZB2_3, assembly GCA_030248175.1. Lineage (NCBI taxonomy): Eukaryota > Metazoa > Nematoda > Chromadorea > Desmodorida > Microlaimidae > Microlaimidae sp. YZB2_3. The sequence goes on from JASAMX010025279.1 coordinate 27,536, forward strand.
ATCTCCTTATATAAAATGAGAATTGCTGATTATATCATCTTACACAATAATAAGAACTCACTAATAATATGGGCCAATTTAGTTGCTACTGTTTAAAATGTTTCTAGATATTGTTTGGACCTTAATTTATACTATCAAAATACTTCATATATGAAAAAATTTTCAATTAAACGTCAATTCTTAAAATACACTGATTTTAAAAGTTCGAATAAATCTAATTTTAGCTTGTCGGAAAATAAATCTGTTTTAAAAACAGACTAGAAGGAAAAATTGTTTAAGGGACTGTTAGGAGGTTGCAAACTTATGGTGAAATTAGGAAGTACTAAAAGTTTTAGTTAGAACGACATTACAAAAATGCCCGGCATAATGCGTTTGCAAAAAAATTCGTGCAATTATAAATTGATTTTTTTGGCGAAGGCATTGTTATCAGGATAGAATTGTGTTCGTTAAAATTTTTAAAGTTTTTATACAGGTAGCAAACGATTATTATGCTCGACATTTGTATTGGCATGTTATAAGTTTCCCAGAACTAACTGTCATCATTAGTTTTGAAATTATTGTCGCAATATCGAAATTTGATTTGTTTTTTTGAATTTTTGCCAAATCACATTATATTAAAAACCTGTTGTAACAACAATTTAGTAAAACAAGTGAGGCCTTTAAAATTTTATGTGAACTGAAAATTGTTTAAACTAAAGCATGCATTGCTTGCGGAAGTTTTGGTGAAATTAATCTTTCGTATTAGGTTGCGAAACAGATTTTTTTAAACTTCTAAACTTCCGATTTTTTACATAAAATATGCAAAACCGTCTCATTAACACATCATAATCGGAAACATAAATCTTCTAAATTGCTGTGCGTTTTTAATGTTTAGGAAAAATTTAGTTTTCATCTCACAATTTTAGAACGCGACCTGGGATTAATAAGTTTTCAACCGGTTTTCGAACCCGTTTGAAAAATTTTGTAAAAAAATTGGGTGAATTCACTAATTCTGTTTATAATAAATTTAGTTTTAAATCGTGCATTTTTATACACTTTATAATAATGTCCATTTTCACTTTGTAATCTTACGCCGTTATGGGATTAGATACAACAAGTTTTCCCAAACTAAAGCGGATTCTTTAAAATTTTAAATCTGGATATTTACGTAAATTGGAAAGACTACATTTCTCTTCAATATGAGCAAAGGTAAAATAATCGTGTTATATTATTATACAGCGTTCATGGAATGCAAATTTTAAAACGTAATTTGCTGTAAAGTGAGTCTAGTGGATTGGCACTAATGTTTTTAAAATGTTGCAAACTATCGTAAAACCTGCTGAAGTCGATTAATCCCATGACCGCGTTTTAAAATAAAACATCGGCTAAGTTTTCAAACAAAATCATCGCCTCCGAGAAAATTTTAAAAAATCCAGAGGTTGGTTGAACAGACGGTGTATCAGGACGTGTCCTTGAGGGTAAAAAATTTCACTTCGGGGGAACACCATCTGTCTCGCTTTCAACAAAGATTTTATCGAGAACAGCAGATGGGCAGAATAAAAATCTTGCAATTTCTAAAAGGATATCCTTTTGTTGGTATTTTGCCAGAGGTTATAGGCATAAAAAAAGGTTAGGATTTCTTTCCTGAAAAAAATACTTTTTTCTCAATATTTCCATACAAATACGAATGAGAGTGAGCCATTACAAAACAAAAAAAAATCAACCTTTTTGGAAGTACAAGCGAAAATGACATTTGCCCAGAATTATATTACCTTAGTTTTTTTAATACAATTTTTATCTAAGTATTTAAAAAAAGAACCGTTCAATTGGGACGTAGAGCATAGAAAAAAGCCTATCTAACAAAATTTTAGAACTTGAAATATTATGCACTGTCTTTCACCTCTAAAATATTTTTGCTTAGTTTCTTCACACTTTACTTTCTACTCCCTAAAACCTCTTACTGATTTTGGCTTTTCGAATTGCATGCTCTTACAGTAAATATATCGCACATCGTCAACCATAAGAAAATACTGGTTGCGTCAGTAACCAGTAAAAAAATTGCTGGTTTCACTGGTAACCAGTAACTGTAACACTCTTTAAATTGCTGGTTACCGGTGAAACCAGCAATTTTTTTTACTGGTTACTGACGCAACCAGTATTTTCTTACTAGAATGTCAATAAAAAACCGTTTTGGTTGACGATGTGCTATTTATTCACTGTTAAAGCATGCAATTCGAAAAGCCAAAACCAGTAAGAAGTTTTAGAGAGTACACATTACTGTTCCCCACAACTCCGGATATGGAAATTCCGGTGCACCTACTCACCGGAGCTCCAATATTAGATCCTGCCTTTACAATACCTCTGATTTCTGATTTTTTTGGTAGGTATATTGTAAATATTATTATTATTATTGGCCACACCAATTAAATTATCAATGTTCCCTCAACCTTTGGAGCTTCGCGCAAATTTCGGTGCTATTTATTTGGAAGAAGATATAGTAGAGTAACTTAAATAGAGTCGTAAAACATTTTTGCTAACTTATTGTTTTTTTTTTAAATTGTTAAAAAAGCTCAATAAAAACGGGTAAGTATAGCTAAAACCATATCTCAAGACTAACTAATTATTACCGAAGCCCCGGAGCTTGCTCCGCTTTGATTGACTTGAGTTTTATTTTTGGATGGGTAAATCATTATTTTTTTGAAATTGAGCAGTGTAAATTTTGTAAATTAGCATAAAAATTGAACAGAGGTCAAAAATTCTGACAGTGTTTCAAAGTAAAATTTAGAGCTCCGGTATAAATTATTTTTATTAATAATGTTTTTAACGTTTTAAAGAAAAATTTAGTTTACGAAAAATTTTAAAATATGTGGCAACTTTTCTAAATTAGCATAAAAATAAAACAGAGATTTAAAGCAAAATTTAGAAAAAGTTATTTATGGTTCATACTTATGACAAAACATCCTTTGGACAAAGTTTAAAGGACAATTTCAGAAAAGCCAAAACGTCCTTTGAACTTTTTCCTTTGGACGAAGTATAATTGCTACTTGAAATTTGTCCTTTGGACAAAGTCCAAAGGACAAAGTCTATAAGGAAAAGTCCAAAGGACAAAAAAGTATGAACACTTTGTCCTTTGGACCAATGAACAAAATCCGAAAGACGTTTTGACGCTGTATTTGTCCTTTGAACTTTGTCCAAAAGACGTTTTGTCACAAGCATGAACCAACCTTTTATGTTTTTAACGTTTACTTTAGTTTACAAAAAGTTTTAAAATTTATGGCATGGCACCATTGTAAGTTAGTTCTAAAAGCTATTTAAAGCAAAATTTAGAGCTCCGGGGAACATTAAATTTATAATCTTTTAAAAAATAATGTATATTAAAAAAAACTTGAGGTCAGTATATCTCGCTAACGGTGCGGCCGATGTAAACAAAAACTATTAGTGTATGGCATTCAACGTTAATTAATATAATTATCGTCTAAATCAACCTTTTTGTTAGTAAAATTTCTTAACCCAAAAATTTTTTTAGTCCAGATCTTTTTTTGTACAAGTCTTACCGATTAACTAAAAATATATCTTACCGTAGTAGAAAGTCGTCGAGAGACAGCAAAACCAGATGCGACCGTTTTTGGCGAGGGAATTGGCGATGATTGCCAAGAATGGCGGGCCGAATAAATACCGTCTACACGCCCACGCGGATCTGACAAATTATTGGTGGGGAAAGTGCCCGATGTACAACCGATTAATCATCCCTTTCCGAGCCGCGTTCACAAACTACGTTAGCACCGGTTCGTCCTTTTTTATTGTATAGCGTTAATTTGCATATAGTTCTTGATGTTATAGGCTGTTATAAAATTTGGTTTGCCGCCTGAGAGAAAGTCCGAATTTCTATCGCGCACAAACTGTAGGGTGACTGACTAAAGTCAGCCAGCCTTAATTTTCGCCAACGGCCGTTATTTTTGCCACGGGAAAAGTTATGAAATGAACAGTGTATTTCTAGATTGATGACATGAGGATCTATCTAGCCATACCCAATTCTTTCCATAATTTTGCGTATGGCGGCCGAAATTAAGGCTGGTCGAAGTTAAGTCAGTTTTCTACGTTTCGTTTATTTGTGTGAGCGGTATAACGCGAATCTGACTATTGTAGGGATATTGTATTTTATTCTCTATTTTTGTTATAATTCTGCGAACATTTTCACATTTATGTAAAATAGAAGCTGCTGAAATTCTACTGATTGCAAAAACAGATTTATTTTGACATCCACAGTTGGAATTATTTTTGTACGTTTTTTCTTTTCTTACACGTTTTATGGTTTTTTCGCTACAATTTTAAAACTTTCTTGATTGATTTTTTTATTTAAACTCGATCATACTTCTTGTTAATTCCATACTTTTTTTGCTCACTGGATAAATAACGCTTAACAAAACGTCAATCCTGTGTTGTATCTTTTTTCAAACTAAAATAAATTTATACTAATTTTCTTGCTCCCGAATGCTTGGATGCAGAGTAGTAGTTTTAAAAACACGAGAACGTTTTTAGTACTTATTAGTTTGTTTGTCTTAGTTATCCTTTTGTTTGGAATTTTGGTTTGGTTTTTACCATTTTTTTAAAAATTACTAAAATTTTACTGCAAATATTAATATATTTTTGTGTTATTTTGTGCATTTTTTATTTTAAAAAAATATAAATTTGTCGTAGTTTATGGCACAAGGTTCTATCGAATTTGGCTCCAGTAAAAAACAATTTCACGTTGAGATGTTTTTTTTGGTTTATATCTTATAGCTAACTTTCGCTTTATGTTTTGCTACAGTTTTGTAACAAAAATATATAACACACGAGAATATCTGACTGCACATTGAATTTCTAACCAAACTTTTTCTAAAAAATTTACACGATTAACAACTTTACTTTATTTGTTGTTTTGTAGACATAGCATAGACAGACCGATAAAACTTGTCAGTCTAAGGGGCTCCAGTGCTAGTTGAAATAAACAGACTATAGTTCAACTGAGACTTTATAATACTTTTTTATTTTTTTAAATTGCATTTTTTATTATTGTTTGTGTCTTATTATCTGTTGGTTTTTTTAATATTTTTCACGCGCAGGTAGCCCCACCGAAATGTTCTTTTACGGAAAACTGTCGTAATAATGCGTTTTGAATAGAGAAATTATCCTATCGATATATTTTATTTTATTGATCAGATAATTTTTCATTATAGAAAAGATGTGCAGCACTACGGTGTTTCCGGGTTGTGATTTGTGTGGTATATCGTCTCGTTACTATGGCAAAATGAGCCACATTCATTATAGAATACACGTAAATATGATTCATTCTTTAGTTAAAAAGTTCTGTTTTAAATTTAAAATGAGTCACAGTTACGTGTGTTTTATAATGACAGTGGCTCATTTTGCCGTAGTAATGACAATATGGTTCTTCATTAGTACGTCATAAAAAGTCACAAGTAGTATAAAATAAACTTGACTTTGACTTCTAACGTTTGTAACTGCTTCTAACGTTTCTTCTAACTGCCACCATGCCTATATTATTGTAATTTTTATCTGATTTTTTGAACACAAGTACGTAAATGATATGGCGCTGTAATTCGATATCTTAAAAAAACATATTGTTTGCTAAACAATGTTTTTTTTATTACATAAAAAGCAATAACCAACAAAGTAACCGACAAAAACACTATAATCCAACCACAAAACACACGATAAAACGTTTTTCCATAAACACTTTTAAAATGTTATTTAAAACTTTTAGACTTTTATTTTTGCAAACCTTTAAGCTAAATTCATGTAGAACACAAAGTTTATTTTTAAGGTCTATAAATAATCAATATATAATTTAGAAAAATCGCCATATGAAAGACCTCTGAAAATAAAAAATTAAATGCTAACTGTTAAATTTTTTTACTTTATGGCTAAATTTGTCGAAATTATTCCGATTTTTTTGGAATATTTAAACAGATTGTTGATTGTTTACGCAATTAATTTTTGTTTAGCGGTTTATTTTGGCAATTTTTAGTTTAAGATAAAAAATTTAAGGTTTATTACAAAAACAGAAAGCAACTTCTTTGTTTAAAAAAGCAAAAAAAGTATTATTTTCAAATAAAATCTAAAATTTACGAATTTTATGCTAGAAGTTTTGCTTGAAGGATTTTTTGACAGGGTTTAGCTTATCTTGTAAAATTTTATCATAGACCAAATTTAATGAAAATTAAAAGATTCTGAAATAATTCTGTAGAACTGCTTTAAAGTGTACGTGAAATAGTACGGAAATTGAATGGCGAAAATGAGGATTCTAAAAATACTTTTAAACACATAAGCAACGTGTTAAAGTGAAGTTTAACCTTTAAAACTCATTAGTCTTCATTTATTTTTAGAAAATTTATTATAATCTACAATGGTTTACCTCGTTATTACGAAAATTGACATTGTTATGACAAAATTAACGGGAAAAACACCTTACTTAATTCCTGACGAAATTTTATTATTGAATTTATTAGATTTATAAAATATGATTAAAAACAATGACCAGATCCTCCCCCATAAAAGCACTAGACGTAATATTTTGTATAAAAATGACGAATTAACTTTTAAATTTTTATATTGGCTTCCTGTTTTAACGTGAGTAAATGCTAAATTTATTATAATCTATAATTAAAAACAATGACCAAGGCTTCTAAGCTTCTCGCACTGTATCACTATATGTCGTATATTTTAAAAATAAGTAAATGACTTTTAAGCTTGAAAATTGGCTCTTTGTTTTTAATTTTCATAAATGATTTGTAATATTCTATAAAAGACGTATTTTTTTCATTAATTTCATTAACGACAGAATCTGTGCTAAGAGAAGTTTGTAAAAAATAATTTTTTTAAAAAACTGTTGGTATTTCTAGTAAGTTTTCTGATAATAAATACAATCACCGCTGTACCTCTAGCTATCCAGATGGGTGACATTGAAAATCAACTCTCCGTGTCTACACCTCCCTGGGAAAAACTGTACCAAGCGTGTTTAAAACACCCCCTTTTTTCTCGAGCAGTTTTTCCAGTGCAAAGAAAAAACATAAGAAACGACAGAATTGATATTGTTACGATCCCATATTGCAATATTTTTAAAATAAATATGTAATGATTTAAATTTAAATTTGGCTTTTAAATTTTTAGTTTTGAAATAGGTTTTATAATCATCGCCTTTTTATTTTTATTAGAAGCCAATATTAGGAAACCTGGAATTGAAACGAAAAAAAACCAAAAAGAAGGGTTAAGCTTTTTGCTTTTTTTCCATACAATTTATGAAAATACATTTTGATTATTGGTGTAACTGAAAGCTGGTGTTAATTTGTTTAGGTGTCGATTTTTTAATAATTATATATCTTAGTTTTGGTATTTGTTTTTATGCATGATGCGCAATTCAGCATTATGTTACTGCTTTTGTTTAAATAAATAAAAAAGTTTTGGATTTTTGTGAAACTTAGCACAAAACACAAATTCAAAAAACAGGACACTAAATATATTATTAGAACTTTTTTGTCGTTTTTGATGGCTATGATTTATTTAATCTCGAGACTAGTGATAAAAGTAGTCTAGGATTTTTTATCTAGTCTAGTCTAGTCTAGTACTAGTTAGCTCAAACGTTAACTTGTATAGTACTAGTTAAAGGCCAAAAATTTTGGTTAGTCCTAGTCCTAGTACTAGTTAGTTTTTGATTTGTTAATTAGTCCCGGAGAAATCTTAGCTAGTCCTAAGCTTGTCCATCTAGTATTTAACAAAAGTGCTTATTTTTTTTAAACTCCAAAACGGATTGTGAGATGGTTTTTTTTAATATAAATCACTAGAAATTGCTAAGCGCTGCTTGTACTTTTTACAAAAAAAATTAAGCATTACGGAGGCCTCCGGCTAAGAAAAGATTTTTTACTTCGATTACTGTAAAAAAATTAAATTTGTTATGACTGAACATTTGCATTGTAGGTGTTTTTTACAATGAACAGTCCTTTTTGTGCAAATTACAGGGACTTCCAAAAGAATTTAAAGAAAACTTAGTCAAACAGTCAACTTCCTTGTTGTTGATAATAAATATCATAATGGTGAGACTTTTGTCTACCATAAAAGTGTTTAATATAGGAGTTTGGTTTTATCATTCTAAAAAAAATTGCCAAGACAAGTGGAAAATATATGCTTTAAATCAAAAATTCACTCTTTTGAAAAACACCCTTTTGTTTTTTAGCTAAGGTGAATTATAATAAAGAACACTGATCACAGGCTGAGCCCAGAGAAATATTAAAAATCAAAAAATCTTCTTTTTTACTACAATAAAATTTCAAAACTATAGGTAAATCAATCCTAGCTAATATCAATAATTTGCTTTGCAGTATTGAATCGGCTATTTAACAATAAATTCATTACAAAATTTTAGTGAAAACGGTTTAATATTAAAGATTATATTTTAACACTTATTTATCAAATTACTCAAACTTGAAAAAATACAATTTTTTAAAGGGCTAAATTTACTAATTGCACAACAACTTTCTAATGTCCAACTTTCCAACTTTCCAATATAGTCTAATGCAATAACAATGGAAAAATCATATTTACAACAATTTTTGAAAATCGTGAAATCGCCACTTTTTGAATTTGAAGGTTATATTTTCATTTATAAAAAAATGAATATAAATTTGAAAAAAGTGGCAATTTCGCGCTTGTCAAATATTCATGTGAGATTGGTTTTTTTATTGTTATTGCATAAGAATATAGGAAAACTATAACTTTTTGTTTAATTAATTCGCCGTATACACAAATAATTTTCAAAACGGTACAATTTTTTTTATTTAGTTAGCAACTGCCCAAACCAAATACTTTTTTCCTATTCCAAATATGTTCATCTCATACTTCATACGCGTTTTTTGTCTACTCATACGCTCGGAGAAAAATCGCCTCTTTTCCTGTTCTTTCCTTAAAGCATGTTTTACCAAGATATACTTCTTTATTTTAAAGACTAAATTAGAGTCGGTACCCTACATTGGAGCAAAGATATATTTTTGTATTTATAAAAAAATATGCTCTTATTTTAAATGAGCTTTATTTAGTCATGCATAGCGGGAGTTCGACTGCTGGTGAGGCCAAAATTTAAAATCGCCAAATTTTATTTTTGTCTTAGATTTTGATTAAAAATATTTGTCTCGCAATAAAAATCCTAAGAAGCCAGGGAACTTATTGTAATTCTTATTTTTATAGATTTTCATTAAGGTACCTATAAGTGAAAAAATGCAGTACAGAGTCAAATTTTACGGCTTAAATTTTGACAAATTTTTTGTAAAAACCTTCCCTTGCCCCCAATAACCCACAAATTTTTTGTTAAAATATCTTTAATGATTCAAAAGATATGACCCTCCAAAAATGCATTTTTTGATAATTCTGTACTTGAAAGATTACTTAATGGATAAAAAAATTTAAGCTTAAAATAATTCAATCAAAGAAAGTAACTTTCTACTTTCTGATGTCTTGATTTTTAAGACTGATGTAGTATTTGTTAAGAATACGGTTAATCCATTTTTGTGTTTTTTATCAAATAAACATACAAATTATAAATTTTTAGTTTAGTTTTTTACAAAAAATCCCTATTTTGATATTTTCTATTCCAAAATTAATAAATCTTATTTCACCGTTCTTTGCAACTTTACCGTTTTTATTTGACCTTTTACATTTTGTAATCAAAACTTAAGATTGAGAATTAATGATTTTATATCAATCAAATATGATTTTAAACCCTAAAACTGTTTTTTAAATCATATAAAAATGATACGATTTGTTAGCTACGTTTTGAATACGTTTTTAATGTTATAGTGATGAAAATGGAAGGTGTTTGAACTTTTTTTAAAATTTCCTTTTTTGTCTTTGTGAGGAATTATTTGTATGAAAAAGTTGTCGCGAATGCTTTATTAGACCATATTTTTTAATGAGAAAATGGTGAATATGATGCCTAATGAACTGTTTCTGCCCGTATGATAATTTTTTGGTGTTATATGTTGCGCTGAAATCGCAATTAAGTTTTCCAGATATTTTGTTCCTACACTTGGTGTTTATTTAATCAAAAAAAAAAAAATCGAGGGTGTTTTGTACGACAAACATAATACAAACACAAATACTCCACCAATCTTAACATTCAAGTTATAATGAAAAAAAAATCAAACGAAAATAGAAATTCTTCGCTTTCTTTAATAGTATTATTTGTAACTGAAATTTTTATACTCATTGAGCAATTTTTTAATTCAGAATCACTAAAAAACGCCATTTTTGGAGGTTCCTAAACAATTAAAGATATTTTGACGTAAGAAATTTTGTGGGCTATTGGATTGGAGGCAGCAATAAGATTTTCACAAAAATCATCATGGGTTGGAGGCAGCAATAAGATTTTCACAAAAATCATCAAAATAGAAGACAAAAAAATGACATCGTCCAAGGGCGTAGCCAAAAAAGGAGAGTTGTACGGGTGGAAACCACCCCCCGGGTGGGTCGGCGGAAGTAAAAATTTGAGGGTTCACAGGGAAGAAATTTTAAAAAATTTTCCCGCGCTTCGCTCCGCTTAGCGCTCGACACTTATATTTATCTTTTTATTGGGTTTGTGTGAAGTTTCTGATTCATATCATGACTGTTTTTGAAATTTTTTTTGCGCTGTCGCGCATTTTATAATGTTATACTTTTATAAACATTAAATTTTTCGTGTTTAACTTAAAAACCACTACAAAAATTTTTTTAGCCCTTTTTATTGTCTTTTTTAACGATATTTTGAAAATATTTGTAGTACAACCCCTCACAGCCCCCCGTTCGAAACATTAGTATGGAGTGCAACCACGTCCCCCCTGTTTACGAAATCATGGCTACGCCCTTGCTCCGTACCGTACCTTTAAGATAAAAATGAATATAAACGAAACATTTGTTTGCTAACCTTTATATTATATAATTTTTATATTAGTTATTTTAGTTTGCAATATTATCAAATTTAAAATAGTAATTTTTTTGACTTAAATAAATTTTATGCCAGCCATGTTCGTTCCCCACCAGAACTCACCAATCAAGCTTAAAATAAGAAGATGTTTTTGTCATCAGAAGAATAAGGTCTCTTGATTTAGCAAAAGAAATATTGTTTCAGTGATGTTTCCATGCATTGAAAACCTTAAATGGGCAATCAAAAAGCATGGCATGGATGGAATCATTAATTAACAAAGCTACGTTTACAGGTTCAACTAATAACCAAAAGTTTAAACTACATATTAAAAATTCTAGTTTACACCACACATTAAAAAAAACATTAAACGATGCATATACCATCTTAGAGCTTCGTAAACATTTTATATAATTTTTTTTATTTTATCTCACTTATCAATCATTTGTACAAAAGACTAAAAATATAATTTAGTTGGTTGCAGTATAGGTTTGACGAAAAAATAATACAAGCCTAATAAATTATTTTAATTAGTGATTTTAGTCAAAAATTTGCATATTATTTGGACTAAAGATAAATTCTATCAGGGTGAAAATAGACGAGTGGTAAAGTAACCACTCGTTCTTTGAGAAAATATCACGTGCAGAAAAACACATGACGCAACTAAATAATAATTGTTACACAACCACTGAAAACTTTTTTTTAATTTTTCTCGCTCACGGGTTTATTGTTTATTTCTTCCTGGCGGAGAGCGGTTACGCCCTTAATTTCAGCCTGGAAGACGTTAGCTTTAGACTAGTTAGTTATCTAGTCCAGCAGAATTATCTAATGTATTCTAGTCCGGCAAAAATTATCTATTCATAGTCTAGTACTAGTTTGCTCTATCTAGCCTAGTACTAGTTATTACTAACTAGTCCTAGTACTACTTTTATCACTACTCGAGACACAACTCACAGTCAAATGTAAAAATGCTAAAATTTATTTAAGAGGGCATGGACAGGCGAACAATTGTTTATTAAAAATACTAAATTTTTAATTCCACAGCTAAATGTTGTAAAATTTTAAACATAAACTCCGAAAATATAATATTAGATTGAAACAATGGACCTATTTTATACTTAACCACTAATGTTTTACGCTATTAAAAATATGTCAAATGAGTTTTTAAAAAATACAGCGCGTTTTCTGAGCTCAAAAACACCCTTCAAAACTCCGGAACTTTTCTATTTTGTGATAAGTTTATGAATAATAATAGAGTAATGCCATAATTTTATTGCGAAATGTTTTTTTTCAAAACATATTATAAACAATAAAAAGATTGTAAAATATCTAAATGAAAAAACTAAAAACATTTATTTAAGATTAAGCTTGAAAATTTTCAGTTAAGGGGTGGAGTTCTAACGCTTTCTCTGGTACAATGGTCTCAGATCTTAGGAATGATAGGTAAAGTAATAATAATGCTAAAATTAATAAATGCTAAAATTAATAATAATAATAATAATAATAATAATAATAATAATAATAATAATAATAATAATAATAATAATAATAATAATAATAAAAATAATAATAATATTAATAATAATATATTTCTAATTAGGGTTACGTGGTTTTTGAATAATGCAACGAAATTTTTTTTTGGATAGATGACAGTCACGATATTGCGGGTTATGATTTATCCTTAGAAAAGGAAACCGACGAGAAAGGTGAGAAAAGATCGGCGAGAATTTTTTAGATAAAGTTCTTTTAGACTTTCTGTTCAAAGGGTGGAAACGTTCGCATAAGGCGCTGTACTCCCGAATACAACTGCCAGTTAAACAGAGCGTTAATTAAACTACTCTGATTACGGATCAGATATCAAAAGTTTTTTATATTTAATCATTCAATAAGAAATAAGGCAGTATTGTTAGGCAGAGAAGGAACTATTAAAAGCTAAATTGGAGACGTGTTTCTGCTATTGGATTGGAAATGCAAAACAAGCAAAGGAGTGTTTTCAATTTAAGTTAAAGATTTTAAGTCACCAAAAACCACTTATCGTTTCAGTTAAAATAGTCAAAATTAAATCAAAAATTAGTAATTACTTGTAATCAAAAACGTTATTTCTAAATTTAATAAATGAAAAACCTGAAAAAAATTTGTTTATTTCAAAGAGGAATTTTTATTTCGTTGATTTTTTTCTAAACTTAATTTTAGTTTTTTTGTTGCTGGTTTTTAATTTTAATATAATGTTTTTTTTTAAACTTTTTTCGTTTTTCTACTTGAATTTTAGTGTTTCGTCAAAACTAACCTTAGTTTTTTGTATCAATATAGCAAAAAAAGGTTTTTTGCCATTAACTTCGATACGTCTATTCCGAATTAAGTAACGATTTCAACATAATTCAAGTGATTATTTAACAAAAATTTACTCAAATTATTTATGAGTCATTTTTAAACTATGAAAAGAATGAGTGTGATACATTTGATTGCCTCTAGCATTTGACGTGAAGAACATTGTAATTTTTGTAACAAATGATTAATTTTGCTGATATGTAATTAAACAAAACAACAACAGTATAACATTTGATTATTTTGTGTGAAAAGGTTACTAACCTTTCAAAACAATTTTAATAGAAACCAACACATTAAAATGAGGAAAGAACTCGAAAATAGTACATTATTGTAGTTTATTTTTTGTAATAACCACATCCACAGTTATGTAATAACCACATCCATAGTTATGTTTGACCATCATCCCAGAAATAGGTAGCGGCAACTAATAAATTGAACAGTTTGGAATCACGCGCGTACGTACATTAGTGTTGTAAAAAGTTAATTTTGTTTGTACTTTTACTTAAACCAATAAAAGTAATGGATTTTCAATTACTTTTATTTTACTCCACTTTTAAATTTTCATTACTTTTACTTTTACTCTTACTCAGATTTTTTTCTGCAAATGCTTAATTTGGTTCAAGTAAAATTTAAGTAATTTCAACGAGTACATTTACTTATGGGCTTGTTTTAGAATGAGTAACACAACACGATAGTCAAAACCCTCCCATTTAAACATAAATTGTTCAGTGTTAATATTCTTTACATTAATTTTTCCCAAACACTAATTAGCTAAAAATGATTCTATTAGTTTTTCCGACAATCATTCCCACAGAGCAAAACATACATGACGTGATCACGAATAAAACTATAGATGAGATTTTGAAGGTCCTTAAAATCAAGTTGTTTCTATATAAAATAAAATTTCAGAAAGCATTTTAGTTAGTTCAGGTGTACCCCAAGGCTCTGTTCTGGGACTAGTTTTATTTTTAAGTTATATAAACGACATAGTAAATTGTTTAGAAGGCGCATGCGGTATCACAAATTTTCGCAGATGTTTTATCTCGCGCGAGAGGACAAAAATAATGATGATCTAAAATTAACTTTGCAAAATTTTAATAATTGGGCCACAGATAGTTTTGTGATAGTTAGCCAAAAATCCAACTAGGTAGTTAAGTAGGTAGTTAACTATTTTTAAAATTATAAGTAGGTAGTTAAATAGTTAAATAAAACTACAAGTAGGTAATAAGTAGGTAGTTAACTACTTGAATTTTTTGAACTAGGTAGTTAAGTAGTAAGTAGTTAAGTAGGTAGTTAAATAGTTAATTTTTTAACTTTATATATATTTATATTAAAGTAGAACTAAAAATTTTAATTTTTAATGTAATTTTATTAGCTTTTGCCAGTTCTTTATATTTACGCAAATACTTACAAAACGGCTGGACAGATAACATAATAAAATTGAAATTTAGGAAGTTGTTTACAGAAAATATTTTATTGTTAATTTATGTTAAGTATGCCAAAGGCTAGACATCAATGTGAGCCTTTAACAAATCTATAATTATACTAAAATAGAAAGACAATTATTCAATAAGTTTTATTTCAAGACAATAGAAAACAGATTTAAAAAATATTCATTTTAAAATTTATATGAATTTATCTAAAATAAACAATTTATTTATTTATGAGGGCACGAAAAATGAATTACATTTTACAAGAACGGAATTTTTTTGAGATTTCACAATAAAATTTTATGGGTTAAACGGTTTACCAAAAAATACTCAAATATCAAAAATACTAAAAAATAATCCCACACAACATTTGTTCCTTTTTTGGCTTTAAAAACCCACTTGGAATAGATTCCAAACAAAGGTGACCTATATCAAAAATGTTTGTCTCATTTATATGATCTTGTTGGACAATCAAAGAGGGCAATTCCTTATTTCATTGCAGCTTCATATCCATTTTATAACGAAATTATCATTGCTTTCAAAATATTTTCTCAATTAAATATTGTTTTTTAAAACAATACATTGAACAGACAAACATTTTACAAACATAACTTCATTAATACATAATTTAAAAAAAATAATTTTTTGTTTTCTAATTTAAAAACTTAAATTAAAAAAATAACTAAAAACAGTTCAAATCAACAAACAAATTTTCGTTTTATTATAACCAAAAAATCGGTCAAATATTTATTTGTCTTATTATAATATTTACTTTCTACAATTTGATTTTATGACGTAGCTGAGAAACTATTAGCAGTAGTTTTTGTACAAAATGAAACATGTTATAAATAAGAAAATAAAGTTGGATTTTTGGCTTTTTTATTTACTCAAAGCATAATTATATTACGTAAAATTTGTTTATTTAAAGCATTACTTAGGTTTTAAATTGGGTTCATAAACTGTAAAACACAAAATTACTGTTGAGTGTGTAAAGATATGGATTTTTATTAAAGGCACTCAGCGCTTGCAAATTACTGTGGATAGATGCACGCTGTCACATTCCACTTTAAAACGCCGTGAATTTTAAATAATATATAGGCGCCCTTCAGATACTGATTCTTAGTGTAACGACCCTAACTACTTGACTGCCTACTTCACTAACTACTTTCTGCCTACTTTGTAACTACTTTGTTAACTACTTGTATTAACTATTTTATTTTTTGAAAGTAGGTAGTTAAGTAGGTAGTTAACTACTTTTAGAAACAAAAGTAGGTAGTTAAGTAGTTAGCCAAAATTATGGTAGTTAAATAAATAAATAAATAAATAAATTTATTTTGTCATGTTAATACATAGACAGGAAAGACACAAAAGCTTGTAAACGTTACAGCACTGAAATTCGCATCTACCTATATAAACATTGAACATAAAAGAAAACTACTAAAAAAAACAGAAACCACAGCAACCACAGCAATAATTCATCAAAAATGATCAAGACCAACTGTCAAACTATATTGTCAGTAGGATTCCGGACTCCACTGACAAAACAGCCCACACAACCAGCCTTAATCATAATTATTGGTTACTGCAGAAAAAAATAAAATTGTTGAATATAAAAATCTATATATATATATAGTTAAGTAGTTAACTACTTAAGTAGTCATCACAACACTAGCCACAGATTGGCAATTAAACGCTGCTTTCCAAAAATGTAACATTTTTAGTGTGGGTAATAATCAGTTGAACAAATTGATTATGTGCTAGGTGAAACAGCTATATTAAAGAAGTAAACGAAATTCAAGATCTTGGCATTTTAATAACTGAAGACTTAAAATTTTCAAATCATTGTTCTAAAATTAGTGCTAAGGCATATTCACGAGCTAGTTTAATTTTAAAATGTTTTAAAGTCAAAAAACCCGTTCGCGCTTCTTAGAGCCTACAAAAGTTATGTAAGGCCCATTCTTGAAACGGATGTTCAATTATGAAATCCTTATCTTTTAAAAGACATTAAAAAATTAGAAAAAGTGCAAAAATTTATGACTAGAATGATTTGTTACAAAATTTGACATACCGTTTACTGACTACGAATCAAAATTAAAATACTTTTATTTAGACTCTTTGGAGTTCACGTTTAAAACTAATAGACTTAATAATGGTTTATAAGATTGTTCATGGATATGTTGATCTCAAAAGTCACGATTTTTTTAGTTTCCAAAAATATTATTATTTTTTACGTGAACACGATTTCAAAATTCGAAGTATAGAAATTCCACTTTTAAATTGGCGAAAATATTTTTTTTAGAATGTGTAATCAAAGCTTGAAATTTTTTGCCAAAAAACGTTGTTTTATCAAATTCAGTCAGAATTTTTAAAGAGTTACTAAACAAAGAAACCGACTTAAATAGATTTCGCATATTATATTTACTAGAAAGGCGAGGGCCCTACGGGCCCTCTCCTTTCTAGTTTTGTATATCGATGTTGGATATAATTAAAATTAATATCCACATTAATAATAGTACCAGAAACGTTTTGAAACATAAAGCAAACAAATTTACTATTTATTAAATC
>JASAMX010025280.1:0-16288 GCA_030248175.1 Microlaimidae sp. YZB2_3
TATGGAGGGGTGGAACCCACCCTACCCCTCCCTTGTTCATCTATGGTATAAATATAAAAATACAAATCTCCTGTACCTACATAAAATTTTAAAGTAAAAATAGATAGAAACGTTAATTATGGGTAAAACACGTTTTTAATGCATTTTTGAGGTTTTTGTTTCTACAATACTTATTTAGTACTCAAACAAAAGCTTAGTTTGGAGCGGATAAAAAATTTATAAAAAAAATTGAGTTAGTTAACTTAAGAAGTATTTAGAAGGTAACTTTAAATAAGCAATAAAACGCCCACTCACTAATATGATAACTAACTTGTGATAAATGCTCTAAGAATAGAGCAGTAAAAAGGGGCGATTTCTCCCGGGGCATGTGTTTAGACAGAAAAAATGTGGACTAGTCTGAGGTGGACATTATTTGCACCATAAAAAATTTGTATTTGATTTGACCAGCTGCCCACTGAGTAAAAATTTCTACCATATGATGATAATTTATTTATACGTTGAACTCATATGTGAGGAAAGGGGAGCAGGGTGGGGCACCCCCCCCCCTTAGCCTCAAAATTTTGGGACCCCCCTTCCTAGACGAAAATCTAGGGGGCCCCCTACCCCAAATTTTCAAATTTTTTACCCCTGACCCCCCTCAGTGGCGTGCCCAGGATTGTCGGATGTGTCGGGGAGGGGGGGGGGTCCGGGGAGCAGAATGCCCCCCGGGGAGAAAATTTTTAATTTAAGGTGCTAAAATACACTAGAAATTTTAATTCCAGATGATAATTAAAACAAAATTTAAGGTTTTTTATTCCTATCCATTTAAAACATGTGTTTAAAACATTAATAAAAGGTTAATAATAGTGTAATAGTGCAATAAAACGGCCACTCACTAGACTAATGATAATGTGAGTTTGAAAAAGTAGGCCAAAAAGTGCTTTTTATTGCATTTTTGAGCTTTTCACAGTTTAAAACAATTATTTTGATCTCAAAACTTAAGTTTGGAGGCAGTTAGAAGTCATTTTGAAGACATTTTTTTCTTCATTTTTCCAAAATTGGGAGGTTAACCTTCCCCCCCCACTTCTGAGTGGGGGGATTAAACCCCCTTCTCAGAATTTGGGAGGGGGGTTAACTCCCCAACCCTCCCCCGTGCCCATGTATGGTACAGGGAGGGGGGCAACCTTTTTGAACCAGGGGGCAATAAAATGGAAGGGCAAGCAGGGGAGAGTGAAAAAAACAGAAAAAAAGGGAAAAAAAGAAGAAAGAAAAAGAAGGAAAAAGGAAAAAAAGAGAAAAAAGAAGGAAAAGGGGGAAAAGGAACAAAAAAACCGAAAATAAGATAAAATAGGTCTAAAATGGTTTAAAATGCATTGAAATAGGCCAAAAACTGCAAAAATTTCACGATGATGGCGTCATAATAGGTAAAAAATGGCGCCACAATTTGGGGTACTTTTTCATTCTTGGGCGAGGGGGGTAATGAAACGGGGGGGGGGGCAAATCCACCAATAAAGCCGGAGGGCCATTTCCAGACCGTGCACAGCACAACTCCTCTAAAATTTGAGGATATATACCACAGACAACCCCTCCAGATCTGTGCACTGCCCCCATCCCGGGGTTTTATTTGGGGGGGCAATTCCAAACGAGGGAGAGCGACCATTGGTGTCCGCCCAGCTTGGACTGCCCGGACCGCCCCCCCCCCCCTGAGGGCCGGTCCAGGGTACCCCTCCCCCCTAGCGCCCATTTTGGACCCTCCCTCCCCTAAACCCCGGTCCAGGCCGACCCCCCGCCTGAAGGCGGTTTTTGACCCTCCCCCCCTAACAGCTGTTCCACCCCCCCTATCTACTTAATGTGCGATAGGCATAAAAATCGTTTTTTTCGTGCGCGCGCGACTGAAAATATACAGGCTCAAAATTCGTGCGCGGAAATTCGTGCGCACGAATTTCGTGCGCTAACTTTATATACGTATATATTCCTCATAAATATAACAATAATTTTAGTGTTCTATACAAATTTTTATAATTTATAATAAACCTCAGGTTTTTTACAAACTGGTTGGTACGTTACATTAAAAATAAAACTCAGATGTTCGTTTTAAAAATGAACCGTTTTTTAAAAACGAATGGTCCGTTTTTTTAAAGGACCGGTCCGTTTTTTGCGCTGCCGCCGTTTGTTAAACACTTGCCCGGCAAGTTGCCGCATGCAAAATAATGAAATGAAAACAAAATACAATGATTATTATTATTTATTATGTAACCGGAAAATAGAAGAAAGTTGGTCAAACTTTTACCGGAAGCAAAAAAATCAACAAAAAAGGTACCTCTTATAATATGTTAACGTTTTTAACAGTTTCCAAAAGTTTTTTTGGCAGGTCCAGGCTATTCCCCCCCTAAGTACCCCAGTCCAGGCTCCCCCCCTAAGGACCCTTCAGTCCAGGCTACCCCGGGGTCAAAATTTTTCGAAAATTTGGTCCAGGCTGACCCCCCTCCTGGGCCTACAAAATGGTAAAAAATGGGCTGACCCCGCGGTCAAACCCCCCCCCCAGCCGTCAGGGGTCGGACACCTATGAGAGCGACTGTTGCGAAATGGGGGGGGGGCAATAAAACGGGGGAAGCAGGGGAGAAATAAAAAAGGAGAAAAAAGAAGGGAAGAGGAAAAAAAGGACAAAAAAGCAAAAACAAGGTAAAAATGGGTCTAAAATGGCTTAAAATGTATTGAAATAGGTTAAAAACTGCAAAAAATTCGCGATGATGGTGTCATTATAGGTAAAAAAATGGCGCACTGTGCACTGCCCCCCCAGGGTTTTATTGGGGCGAGCAATTCCAAAACGATGGGGACACGGGGCGACGGGGGGCAACTTTTTTGAAACAGGGGGCAAGCAGGTTAGAAAGAAAAAGAGGGGAAAAAAGAGAAAAAAGGAGAAAAAAAGAAAAAAAAAAGAAGGGAAAAGAGAAAAAGGGACAAAAAAGCGAAAATTAGGTAAAAATAAGTCTAAAATGGCTTAAAATGTATTGAAATAGGCTAAAAACTGAAAAAAATTCACAATGATGGCGTCATTATACGTCAAAAATGGCGCCATAAATTTAGGGTACTTTTTCATTTTCTGGCGGGGAGGGGCAATAAAATGGGGGGGGGGAAATCCTCCAATAAAGCGGGGGGCATTTCCACTGTGCACAGGTCTGCCTCCCCCCTTAAATTTGAGGGGTATCAGTACCAAAAACGTTAAAAATGGGGTATTTGAGGTATACCCCAAAAACAAATTTTTAAGACCCCCTCAAATTTTGGGGGTCGCGTATAACCCCCCAAATCCAGGTTGCTGCCCACCTATGATGGAAATGCTGATGTTGGGCACATCCCTAGTAGTTATTATACCGTAGGCTTTAGGCATACCTAACACCTAAATAAATTCCAGGCCCATAGACCATTAGGGGTCGGGTATTTTCCCTCAAAACCCCTGGAAAACCCACCTATGTAGATGCCAAAAACCTGGTTACCCCTCTTCTAAGCATACAAAATACATGGGCCAGGAGCATACATGGGCAAGTTGGTCCGGAGTGGGGGGGGGTTAAACCCCAAATTAGGGGGGGGGGGGGTTAAAATCCGAGAAACGCAAAATACCCATATCGTTTTTTTTTCTGGAGTGCATTTTACCCATATCGTTTTTCGATTTTGAAGGAAAAATAGGTTAAAAACACTAATTTTAGGTCAAAAAGCCCTTTTTATTGCATTTTTTGAGCTTTTTATTGCTTAAAACATTCATTTTGACCTCAAAACTTAAGTTTGGAGGCAGTTAGAAGTCATTTTAAAGACTTTTTTTCATTTTTCAAAATTTGGGGGAGTTAACTTTTTCTCCCCCCTACTTTTGAGTGGGGGGGGGGTTAAACCCCTCTTCTCAGAATTTGGGGGAGGGGGCTTAACCCCCTCCCAACCCCCCGTGCCCATGTATGGCCAGGAGGGGGTTAACCTCCCCCCCCCAAATTCTGAGAAAGGGGGTTTGTTTAACCCCACATTCAGAAGTGGGGGGGGTGGAACCAAAAGTTAACCCCCCCCCCCCAATCTTAGAAAAATGAAGAAAAAAAGTTTCTAAAATGACTTCTATTCTCTGTTTTTTTTAGCGATACTGGAAAAAGTTGACAAAAATTTTTTATTTGCGGTCTTATAACTTTTGAACGCGCCGCGATCAATATGCAAATATCTCGCGTTAAGGTCCTTGTACTTTTGGCTACCTCCTGAAAGAAATTTTTTTCAAAAATTTTCGGGGGTTAGCCCTAAAATTGCCAAAATTTACAGTCAATTTTTTTCAGCCAAATTTCTAACTTTTTACCATATGGGGCTTTACGTCTGAAAAATTTTTTTGCAGATTGCCCATACTTTTCTGAGTTCAAAAATATGTAATTTGTTAGGGGTAACCTACCTGGGTTGGGTACCCCAAGAGGTTAAAGGGGGTCAATTTCACAATTTTTGCTAAAAATCTTTGTATGGGGGACACATTATGCATATTTTGGCATCATGCTTAAAAAAAATGTTAGGGCCACAGGCCTGAGACCTGGGGGGATTTATGCGGAAATTTAAGTCCGACATTTTGGTGATAGTCTCAAAAAAAATCTTGATGCCCTAAGGCACTGCAATGGCTGACCCCTAAAAAAAATTTTGACACAGCCCCTTTACATATTCGAATAATATATCATTTTAAAGCTCTCAGCGTGTTGATTTCAAAAATATAAAAAAATTTGCTCTAAATGGTTGGGTAACCAAAATACAGACCCCTTTGTACCCCCAAAATTAGTAAGGGGTGATTTTTTTGTTTTTATTATTTATAAGCCGTGTTTATATTCATTTTAAAGTTCTATGTGTGCTGATTTCAAAAATATTAATTTTAGACTAACATTTTTTATGGTTACCTGGTTAAATACCCCCAAATACCCCCAATTATGAAAAATGGTAATTTTTCATTTTAACTGACATGTTTATACTCATATGAAAGCTTTCAACGCACTGATTTCAAAAATATATGTTTTTTTTTTAATTTTCTTCAGTGGTTACCCATTTTTGTACCCCCTAAATTTCTTAAGAGGTGATTTTATAATAATACCCTCATGTTTATACTCATATCAAAGATCTCAACACGCTGATGTCAAAAAAATTTTTTTTAAATCGATTTACCCAATGGTTACCATTTTTACAACCAAAATTAAATGTACCCCCAAAAATTTTTAAAAGGTCATTTTTATATATTTATTGTAATACCATCTTGTTTGCACTCATATAAAAGTTTTAGACAAGTTGATCCCAAAAAAATATATATCAACTCGATTCACCCAATGGTTACTATTTTTACAATCCATAATGTACCCCCAAAAATTTTTAGGGAGTCTTTTTTACAAGTTTATTATAATACTCTCATGTTTATACTCATATCAAAGCTTTAGACAAGCTGATCTTAAAAATATAAATTTCAACTTAATTCACCCAATGGTTACATTTTTCTAAATCATAATGTACCCACAAAAATTTTTAAGGGGTTCTATTGTAATTTTGGTTGTAAAATGGTAACCATTGGGTAAATGTATTTAAAAAAAATTTTTTTGACATGAGCGTGTTGAGATCTTTGATATGAGTATAAACATGAGGGTATTATTATAAAATCACCTCTTAAGAAATTTAGGGGGTACAAAAATGGGTAACCACTGAAGAAAATTAAAAAAAAAACATATATTTTTGAAATCAGTGCGTTGAAAGCTTTCATATGAGTATAAACATGTCAGTTAAAATGAAAAATTACCATTTTTCATAATTGGGGGTATTTGGGGGTATTTAACCAGGTAACCATAAAAAATGTTAGTCTAAAATTAATATTTTTGAAATCAGCACACATAGAACTTTAAAATGAATATAAACACGGCTTATAAATAATAAAAACAAAAAAAATTCCCCCTTACTAATATCGGGGGTACAAAGGGGTCTGTATTTTAGTTACCCAACCATTTAGAACAATTTTTTTATTTATATTTTTGAAATCAACACGCCGAAAGCTTTAAAATGATATATTACTCGCCTATGTAGAGAGGCTGTGTGATATTTTTTTTTTGGGGTCAGCCATTGCAGTGCCTTAGGGCATCAAGATTTTTTTTGAGACTATCACCAAAATGTCGGACTTAAATTTCCGCATAAATCCCCCCCAGGTCTCAGGCCTGTGGCCCTAACATTTTTTTTTAAGCATGATGCCAAAATATGCATAATGTGTCCCCCATACAAGATTTTTAGCAAAAATTGTGAAATTGACCCCGTTTAACCTCTTGGGGTACCCAACCCAGGTAGGTTACCCCTAACAAATTACATATTTTTGAACTCAGAAAAGTATGGGCAATCTGCAAAAAAATTTTTCAGACGTAAAGCCCCATATGGTAAAAAGTTAGAAATTTGGCCGAAAAAAATTGACCGTAAATTTCGGCAATTTTAGGGCTAACCCCCCAAAAATTTTGAAAAAGTTTTTTTCAGGAGGTAGCCAAAAGTACAAGGATCTTAACGCGAGATATTTGCATATTGATCGCGGCGCGTTCAAAAGTTATAAGTCCGCAAACAAAAAATTTTTGTCAATTTTTTCCAGTATCGCTAAAAAAAACAGAGAATAGAAGTCATTTTAAAAACTTTTTTTCTTCATTTTTCTAAAATTGGGGGGGGGGTTAACTTTTTCTCGCCTCCCCCCACTTCTGAATGTGGGGTTTAACAAACCCCAGTATCAGAATTTGGGGGGGGGGTTAACCCCCTCCTGGCCATACATGGGCACGGGGGGAGGTTCGGGGGTTAACCCCCCAATTCTGAGATGAGGGTTTAACCCCCCTCTCAGGAGTGGAGGGGAGAGAAAAGGTTAAACCCCCTACCCAATTTTGGAAAAATGAAGAAAAAAATGTTTTTAAAATGATTTCTAACTGCCTCCAAACTTAAGTTTTGAGGTCAAAATGAATAAGTTAAGCAATAAAAAGCTCAAAAATGCAATAAAAAGAACTTTTTGACCTAAAATTAGTGTTTTTAACCTATTTTTCCTTCAAAATCGAAAACGATATGGGTAAAATGCATCTCGAAAAAAAAACGATATGGGTATTTTGCGTTTCTTTTAACCCCCCCCCCCCCTAATTAGGGGTGTAACCCCCCCCCCTCCGGACCAACTTCCCCATGTATGCTCCTGGCCCATGTATTTTGTATGCTTAGAAGAGGGGTAACCAGGTTTTTGGCATCTACATAGGTGGGTTTTCCAGGGGTTTTGAGGGAAAATACCCGACCCCTAATGGTCTATGGGCCTGGAATTTATTTAGGTGTTAGGTATGCCTAAAGCCTACGGTATAATAACTACTAGGGATGTGCCCAACATCAGCATTTCCATCATAGGTGGGCAGCAACCTGGATTTGGGGGGTTATACGCGACCCCAAAATTTGAGGGGGTCTTAAAAAATTTGTTTTTGGGGTATACCTCAAATACCCCCCATTTTTAACGTTTTTGGTACTGATACCCCTCAAATTTAAGGGGGGAGGCAGACCTGTGCACAGTGGAAATGCCCCCCGCTTTATTGGAGGATTCCCCATTTTATTGCCTCCCCTCCCAGAAAATGAAAAAGTACCCTAAATTTATGGCGCCATTTTTAACGTATAATGACGCCATCATTGTGAATTTTCTCAGTTTTTAGCCTATTTCAATACATTTTTAAGCCATTTTAGACTTATTTTTACCTAATTTTCGCTTTTTTGTCCCTTTTTCTCTTTTCCCTTTCTTTTTTCTTTTTCTTTTTTCTCTTCCTTTTTTTTCTTTCTTCCCTGCTTTCTTTCTCTGTTCTGCCTTGAGTCCCCGTCGCCCCGTGTCCCCATCGTTTCCAACTACTCCCCGCCCCAACCCTCGAGGGGCGGTGCACAGTGCGCCATTTTTACCTATAATGACACCATTATCGCAAAATTTTTTAGTTTTTAACCTATCTCAATACATTTTAAGCCATTTTAAACCCATTTTTACCTTGTTTTTGCTTTTTATTGTCCTTTTTTCCTCTTCCCTTTCTTTTTTCTCCTTTTTATTTCTCCCCTGCTTCCCCCGTTTTATTGCCCCCCCCCCATTGCGCAACAGTAGCTACTCATGAGTGTCCGACCCCTGACGGCTGCGGGGGGGGGGTTGAGCGGGGGGTCAGCCCCATTTTCATACCTTTTTGTAGGCCCCAGAAGGGGGGGGTCAGCCTGAGACCAAAATGTCGAAAAATTTTGCCCCCGTGGTCGCCTGGACTGAAGGGTCCTTAGGGGGGGGAGCCTGGCCTGGGGTAGTTCGAGGGGGGGATAGCCTGGACCTGCCACAAGAACTTTTGAAAACTGTTAAAAACGTTAACATATTATAAGAGGTACCTTTTTTGTTGAAATTTTTTGCTTCCGGTAAAAGTTTAATTTACCAACTTTCTTCTATTTTCCGGTTACATAATAAATAATAATAATCATTGTATTTTGTTTTCATTTCATTATTTTGCATGCGGCAACTTGCCGGGCAAGTGTTTAACAAATGGCGGCAGCGCAAAAAACGGACCGGTCCTTTAAAAAAATGGACCATTCGTTTTTAAAAAACGGTTCGTTTTTAAAACGAACATCTGAATTTTATTTTTTTTATTTTTAATGTAACGTACCAACCAGTTTGTAAAAAACCTAAGGTTTATTATAAATTATAAAAATTTGTATAGAACACTAAAATTATTGTTATATTTATGAGGAATATATACGTATATAAAGTTAGCGCACGAAATTTGTGCGCGCACGAATTTTGAGCCTGTATATTTTCAGTCGCGCGCACGAAAAAAACGATTTTTATGCCTATCGCACATTAAGTAGATAGGGGGGTGGAACAGCTGTTAGGGGGGGGGGGGGGTCAAAAACCGCCTTCAGGGGGGGGGGTCGGCCTGGACCGGGGTTTTGGGGGGAGGGAGGGTCCAAAATGGGCGCTAGGGGGGGAGGGGTACCTTGGACCGGCCCTCAGGGGGGGGGGGCGGTTCGGGCAGTCCAGGCTGGTCGGACACCTAAGGCGTTTCCTCGTGTGCGGCCCCCCAAATAAACCGGGGGGGGAGGCCAGATGGAGGGGGTCGGCAATTTCCAATTAGAGAGCGCGGGGGGAAGGCCCCGGCTTTGGAGTGCCCCCCCCCCCCCGTTTTTTACCCCCCCTCGCCCAAGAATAAAAAACCCCAAGCGCCTTACCGACGCCCTCATCGTGGCCTTCAAGCTAACCAGACCTTTCTTCGTTTTTTCCTTTTCCCCCTTTTCCTTCTTTTTCTCTTTTTTTCCTTTTTCTTTTTTCTTTTCTTTTTTTTTTCCTTTTTTTGTTTTTTTCACTCTCCCCTGCTTGCCCTTCCTTTTTTGCCCCAAACCTGTAGGGCATACATGGGCACGGGGGATGGTTGGGGGGATGGTTCACTCCCCAAATTTTGAGATGGGGGTTTAATACCCCCACTCAGAAGTGGGAGGGGGGGAGAAAAGTTTACCCCTCAATTTTAGAAAAATGAAAAAAAAAGTTTTAAAATGACTTCTAGCTGCCTCCAAACTTAAGTTTTGAGGGCAAAAAGAATGTTTTAAGCGATAAAAAGCTTAAAAATGCAATAAAAAGCGCTTTTTGGCCTACTTTTCCAAACTCACATTATCATTAGTCTAGTGAGTGGCCGTTTTATTGCACTATTACACTATTATTAACCTTTTATTAATGTTTTAAACACATGTTTTAAATGGATAGGAATAAAAAACCTTAAATTTTGTTTTAATTATCATCTGGAATTAAAATTTCTAGTGTATTTTAGCGCCTTAAATTAAAAATTTTCTCCCCGGGGGGCATTCTGCCCCCCGGACCCCCCCCTCCCAGACAAGGGGCTCTGCCCTTTGACCCCGCTGGGGGGGCTGTCACCCCCCAGACCCCCCTCAGGGTTAGTAGGTACCCCCCAGACCGCCCCCCTCTGAAATAAAATCCTGGGCACGCCACTGAGGGGGGTCAGGGGTAAAAAATTTGAAAATTTGGGGGAGGGGGCCCCCTAGATTTTTGTCTAGGAAGGGGGGTTCCAAAATTTTGAGGCTAAGGGGGGGGGGGGTGCCCCACCCTGCTCCCCTTTCCTCACATATGAGTTCAACGTATAAATAAATTATCATCATATGGTAGAAATTTTTACTCAGTGGGCAGCTGGCCAAATCAAATACAAATTTTTTATGGTGCAAATAATGTCCACCTCAGACTAGTCCACATTTTTTCTGTCTAAACACATGCCCCGGGAGAAATCGCCCCTTTTTACTGCTCTATTCTTAGAGCATTTATCACAAGTTATCATATTAGTGAGTGGGCGTTTTATTGCTTATTTAAAGTTACCTTCTAAATACTTCTTAAGTTAACTAACTCAATTTTTTTTATAAATTTTTTATCCGCTCCAAACTAAGCTTTTGTTTGAGTTCTAAATAAGTATTGTAGAAACAAAAACCTCAAAAACGTGTTTTACCCATAATTAACGTTTCTATCTATTTTTACTTTAAAATTTTATGTAGGTACAGAAGATTTGTATTGTTTTATTTATACCATAGATGAACAAGGGAGGGGTAGGGTGGGTTCCACCCCTCCATAGCCTCGAAATTTTGCCCCCCCCCCCTAGAAAAAAATCCAGGGCCCCCCCCTCCCTTAAATTTTCGAATTTTTTACCCCTGCCCTGACCCCCCTCTAGATTTTTAAATCTGACCTGGACCCCCCTCCCCTCGAGAAAATTTTAAGTACTTTTTTATACTAAATTTCCTTCGAAAAACGTGAATTTTTAACACAAATTCATGTTTTTACACCCTTTTTATACCTAAATATCGCTTTTTATTAAATAAAATGTAGTATTATCTTATAAAAAAACTATTATTAAACATTTAATGGTTTAAAAGTGTTTTGTTTCGGAAATTGGACCCCACCTGACCCCCCTCCAGGTTTGAAAATCTTCCACCCCGGGTCGACCCCCCCTAAAAAACTAGGGGGGTTCGACCCCCCCCTCTCGATTTTGAAATTTCATTTACCCGGGGTAAACACCCCCCCTAGCTTTTTGACCGTGTTCATCTATGATTTATACCTATTTTTTGTAATCAATTGCATTCCAAAAAAGAAAAGAATATTATAGTAAGAACTCTAGAAAGAATGCATTTAATATAAATCCGCTCCATATTGGTGAGTTTTTGGTTTTTAAAATCCGAATCCTAAAATAAAAATCCGAATCCTAAAAAAATTAAAATACGTCAAGAAATGAATCCGATCCGACCACATCACATCCCTAATAAACCCAACCCCTCTGCGTTTGCCCACCTTCACCTACTCTTGGTGGTATTGTGCAATTATACAGACCTGTGGTCGCCCCCCCCCGGGTTTTAGTGGGGGGAGGGGGCACGGGGGGCAACTTTTTTGAAATGGGGGGAGGCAATAACTGTAAAAAAAAATTCATGATGATGGCGTCATCATAGGTCAAAAATGGTGTCATAATTTTAGGGTACTTTTTTTATTTTTTGGCGGGGGGGGGGGTCAAATCCTCCAATAAAACGGGAGGGGGCGGCGAATTCTCCAATAAAACGGGGGGGAGGCATTTCCAGACCGTGCACAGGTCTGATTATATAAACACCTCAGACATCACCTTTGTATTTATCATGTGGGTGCGCTGCCACATTATTTTTCACTGAAAAGGTTTAGTCATTCATATGTGTGCTCTCTTTGGAGTTTCATTATATTTGCTTGGTTATTGAATCGATTTTATTATATAATACCACGCACCCATTACGTTAGCAGTAGTGTTTTATCAACATCCGGTATATAAAACAAATAGCTTGTCTGCATATTGCAATAAGTGATAAGGTAGAAAACTAGTGGTATCTCAGTCTCGTGTGTTTTTATACCAGAATAACGTAATCTGTTTAGCTTAACGTTCATAGGCTTATTATTAGCACAAAAATAAACTTTTATTGATAGGATAGGTATGTATTAAGAATAATGATTATTTTATGTATGTATCATTATAGTTTATTTCCAGTTCCAGTTATTAAAATTTCTAGGTAGGTATATAAGTGGAACTTAAAAAAATACACTTTTTGGCACCCCCTCGCCACCCTCAAAAAATTCTGTTAAAGCCTCTAGCTAACTCAAAATAGGTCTACGTCTATAGGTTCTATGGGACGCTTTTTTAGCATTTGATAAGCATTTTTCTAAAAATATATCCTAAATAAATAAAAAAAGTAGACAAAAATATGTTTTTTTTTTCGGTTACTTTTTCCAAAAAGAAAAAAAACTAAAACATTTTTTCTTAAAAAATACTTCGAAAATTTGCTTTAAAACCTTGAATTCTTAAGCTATTTAATAAAAGCTACATTTTCAGGCTTTCCTAATATTTTTCTACCTATATAACTTTTTTAAACTTCATGATTTTTTTTAAGATACGCTAAATCGGAAATGAGAAAAAATAATATTTTTGGTAATAAATTTTATTAATGGAATCTATTGTATTTTTGACATGTATTTTATCAAAAATATATAATAAAGGAAAACTGAGACACTTAGAACAAACTGCTTGTAAAAAAAATCCCATTTAAATGGGACCTGGTCCCATTTTAAATGGGATCCCATTTAAATGGGATCCCATTTAAATGGGATCCCATTTAAATAGGTCCCATTTAAATGGGACTTATTTAAATGGGATCCCATTTAAATGGGACCTAATTAAATGGGATCCCATTTAAATGGGATCCCATTTAAAGGAGCACTGTCACAAATCAAAATCCTATATCGCCCAACCGGGACTGCTCCTTTAATACTGAACCAATCGAGCTGAATTTTAAAAATGTTGTAGCCTTGTAGTGGAGCACTCCAAATCCCGAATTTGAGTTAGGTAGGTGGTATTAAAGGAGCAGTCCGTTTCGGGCGATATAGGAATTTGATTTGTGACAGTGCTCCTTTAAATGGGACCTATTTATATGGGATCCCATTTAAATGGAATCCCATTTAAATAAGTCCCATTTAAATGGGACCCATTTAAATGGGACTTATTTAAATGGGACTTTATTAAATGGGATCCCATATAAATAGGTCCCATTTAAATGGGATCCCATTTAAATGGGATCCCATTTAATTAGGTCCCATTTAAATGGGATCCCATTTAAATAAGGCCCATTTAAATGGGACCTATTTAAATGGGATCCCATTTAAATAAATCCCATTTAAATGGGACCAGTGGCGTGCCCAGGATTTCATTTCGGGGGAGGGGCGGTCTGGGGGGGTACATACTAACCCTGAGGGGGGTCGGGGGGCGAGACCCCCCAGCGGGGTCAAGGGGCAGAGCCCCTTGTCAGGGGGGTCCAGGGGGCAGAATGCCCCCGGTGGGGAGAAAATTTTTAATTTAAGGCGCTAAAATACACTAGAAATTTTAATTCCAGATGATAATTAAAACAAAATTTAAGTTTTTTTTATTCCTATCCATTTAAAAGATGTGTTTAAAACGTTAATAAAAGGTTAATAGTGTTTATAGTAGTTTTATTTAACATGTATGCCTTAACTATTGAGCGGCAAAATCGATTGAAATGGAAAAACTGAGATAAACTGTCAATTTAAACTACCCGCGAAGCGGGAAAAATTTGGTTTTTTGAGTATTAATATGCTTTTGGAAGGCATCAGGAAAGTTTCTGTACTAATATTGAAGAAAAAAAATTTTCTCTCCCGAAATTCAAAAACGTAAAGGTCCCCCTTACAAAAAAATCCGGTTTCGCCGGATTTCGGGGTGGGGGCGGCCGCCCCCCCCGCCCCCCCCCCCCTTGGGCACGCCACTGAATGGGACCTATTTAAATAGGATCCCATTTAAATAAGACTTATTTGAATGGGATCCCATTTAAATGGGACCAAAATCCAAAGGTCCCATTTAAATGAACCAGGTCCGTTTTTACAGTTTTTTACAAGCAGTTTGTTCTAAGTGTCTCATTTTTCCTTTATTGATTATTTTTGATTTTATTAGTATCATTTGATGATTTTGGAAAATAACAATTTTATAAAGAAAAATGAATGTCAAAAACTGACTCAGCAGGTCAAATTATTTTAGTAAAAATTAATTAGAAAAGAACTGCGGTCAAAATCTAACTGTGGTGTTCTACCTTAACAGAATATATTTATTGAAAAAAATGCTTATCAAAAGCTGAAAAAGCGCCCAAAAAAACATATAGACCTACTGAACTAAATGGCATTTCAAAATCTTTTGGGGGGGTGCCCATAGATGACCACGACCAGCAGGGGGGGCACCGGGAAAGGCACAAACGCCCCTAGCTTTCTAGGGGGGGGGGACGACCCGGGGTGGAAGATTTTGAAACCTAGAGGGTGTCAGGTGGGGTCCAATTTCCGAAACAAAATACTTTTAAACTATTAAATGTTCAATAATCATAGATAAACACGGTCAAAAAGCTAGGGGGTGTTTACTTTGGGTAAATGACATTTCAAAATCTAGGAAGGGGGTCGAACCCCCCTAGCTTTTTAGGGGGGTCGAAGTCGAACCCCCCTAGCTTTTTAGGAGGGGTCGAACCCCCCTAGCTTTTTAATGGGGGTCGACCCGGGGTGTGAAATTTTGAAATTTACAGGGGGTCAGGTGGTGTCCGATTTCCGAAACAAAATACAAATTCTGACATTTTGGTGATAGTCTCAAAAAAATCTTGATGCCCAAAGGCACTGCAATGGCTGACCCCTAAAAAAACTTTTGACACAGTCCCTTTACATAGGCGAATAATATATCATTTTAAAGCTCTCAGCGTGCTGATTTCAAAAAACATAAAAAAATTTGCTCTAAATGGTTGGGTAACCAAAATACAATCCCCTTTGTACCCCCAAAATTGTAAGGGGTGATTTTTTTGTTTTTATTATTTATAAGCCGTGTTTATATTCGTTTGAAAGCTCTATGTGTGCTGATTTCAAAAATATTAATTTTAGACTAAAATTTTTTATGGTTACCCGGTTACATACCCCCAAATACCCCCAATTTTAAAAAAAATGGTAATTTTTTTCATTTTTAGTGACATGTTTATACTCATATGAAAGCTCTCGACGCACTGATTTCAAAAATATATGTTTTTTTGTGTTTAAAATTCACGTTTTTGGAATAAAATTTAGAAAAAAAAGTACTTAAAATTTTCTGGAGAGGGTAGGGGGGTCAGAAGGGGGTCAGGGGTAAAAAATTCGAAAATTTGGGGGGGAGGGGGCAAAATTTCGGGGATCGGGGGGGTGGACCCCACGCCCACCCTACCACCCGAGGGGGCGGGGGGAGGGCGGTTGCGATCTATATTAAAAACAAACCGTGTTTACATATCGTCGTTACTACGGCAAAATGAGCCACTGTCATAAAATACACGTGACTGTAACTCATTTCAAATTTAAAAGAGGACCGTCTGTACAACAGAATGAGTCACAGTGACGTGTACTTTATAATGACTGGCTCATTTTACCGTAGGAATGACGATATATAAATCATTAGGAAAATACCACATTTTACTAAAATAAAAAATTTTTTAGCTTTAAAAAAGCTAGTGTAAATATAATAATCTAGGTTATTATAAAAATTCCCCAATTCATCTTTGGGTTACAAATTTAAGATATAAATATATAAATAGTAAAAAATTTTCTCATACCAACGGGAGGGGTTTAGTTTTAAATATTTTTTGGTTTTTAAAAGGGGGTGGAAGTAAATCTAAATGTAAAAAAATTGGAAAATTTGGGAAAAGGGGGAGAACTACATTTTTTAAGGGGAAGATAAATTTTCAGGCCAGGGTGGTAAACCGCAGCCTACCCCTCCCTTGAGTCAAGGGCGTAGCCAGTGGGGGGGTTTTAGGTGGCAACCCCCCCTTTTGGGTTGGCGGAGGTAAAAATTTGGGGGTCCGAAGAGAACAATTTTAAAAAATGTCCTCGCGCTTCGCTCCGCTCAGCGCTCGACATTTATTGATTTATATACCTTTTACAACATTTAAGTGATGTTTCTAATGAATTTCAAAGACAATTTTAAAAAATTTTTTCGTGCTATCGCACGATTTTTAATGTTATATCTTTTTAAACCGGAAATTTTTCAAGTTTAATTTAAAAAAACAATGCAAATAACAACAAAAAGAATCACCTAGCGCGAAGCGCAAAAAATTTTACTCTTTTTTAATGTCTTTTTTACGGTATTTTGAAAATTTGGAGTACAACCCCCCCCCTTTCGAAAAATTTGTATGGAGTACAACCCCCCCCCCTTCCCTAAAATTTTAACTTGCAGCAATAAGATGTAACTGAACGAAGAACATA
>JASAMX010025281.1:0-14040 GCA_030248175.1 Microlaimidae sp. YZB2_3
ACGATTTTTGCGCGCATCGCACATTAAGCACAGTACGTATATAAAGTTAGCGCATGAAATTTGTGCGCGCACAAATTTCTGCGCACGAATTTTAGTTATTGTTATTGGTATATAAATAATTGATAGATTTTTTTTGGAAAAAACATTATAAAACATTACTCTACGATAATTAAATAGTTTATTTTTGTTTCTTATTATAAAAACATTTCTTTTTTTACACATTAAAAAGCTCAGCAATCTAATGAATTATAGAAAACAAAATTTTATTTTATTTTGCAAACTAATAAAAAAAAAATCTACTTCGTTTTACAAAATACATTGTTATCATATGGATAAATTTAGTTAAAAACACTATCCTTATTGAAAATTTGTTGGTTTTTTTATATAAATAATAAATATTCTTATTGAATGTTTGAGAGATATTTAAGAAACTTTACTGTTTGAGAAAAAATTGTTTATAAACCCTGGAGAATACAACGTATGTATATTGTTTTTGTAGTAATAATCAAATAAATAATTCAAAAAAAAACACAAAAAAATCAATTGTAAATAAGTGCATTTTTAAAGTTAGCGCACGAAATTCGTGCGCGCACGAATTTCCGCGCACGAATTTTAGTTATTGTTATTGGTAAATAAATAATTGATCGATTTTTTTGGAAAAAATATTATAAAACATTACTCTTAATTAAATAGTTTATTTTTGTTTTTAATTATAAAAACATTTACTTTTTTACACATTAAAAAGCTCAGCAATCCAATAAACTATCGAGAACAAAATTTAATTTTATTTTGCAAACTAATAAAAAAGAAAATCTACTTCGTTTTACAAAATACTTTGTTATCATATGGATAAATTTAGTTAAAAACACTGTCCTTATTGAAAATTTGTTGTTTTTTTATAAATAATAAATATTCTTATTAAATGTTTGAGAAATATTTGAAAAACTTTAATGTTTGAGAAAAAATTGTTTATAAACCCTGGAGAATACAACGTATGTATATTGTTTTGTATTAATAATCAAATAAATAATTCCAAAAAAACACAAAAAAAATCAATCGTAAATAAGTGCATTTGAAATGTCAATCATGGAAAAAATATTAATTAAATTATTTGTGTACAACTATTTATGAGGTGGAAAGAAACAAAAAATAGGCATAAACTATGATTGAAACTTATAAGGGTTTATTGTTTTCAGGAATAATATTTCACCTTTTAGATTTTGATAATTCGATTTTGATTTTTTAAATATTCTTAACAGACTTCTAGAACCTGTTTAACCTGATTCAGTTTAATCCATTCTCGTAATGATATTTTCTTTGGTTATGACGGTGAAACCTTTGTAACACAGCGGCTTCGTTTCACGGTTGTGGTATTTTAGTCTAACTAGTGCGATGTGTAAAGTTCACCGTGATAAATTCCACGTATCACTAAAGTCGTACCTAAGTGATATGCAATCATAGATGAACACGATCACAAAAGCTACGGAGGTCTTTACTCATGGTAAATGACATTTTATATTCTAGAAGAAGAGTCTTGGGGAGGGTCAGACCGGACCCCCTGGATTTCTAGGGGGGAGTGGACCCGGGGTGAAATTTTTGAAACCTAGAGGGGGGTCAGGTTTGGTCCAATATCCGAAGCTAAATAATGTTAAACCATTAAAGGTATAAGTATAATTAGCACTTTTTTTTACTTTTTGATTCTTGAAACAAAACACAAATGAACGTTATTTTTAACATGAACACCACCTTTTCGTTGTATGGATTTATTGCTATAAATGCAAAAAATATTCTTTATTGAAAAATAAAAAGAGAACCGATAAAAACAGAGTAAACTTTTAAAGGTTATATTTTTTTTGTATATTAGGAAAACAATTACATTTTAAGCCGGAAAACAAATAACCTCGGGAGTCGGAACTGAAATAACCCTTTTATTTAATGAGCTTTTTAATGAGTAAAAAAGTAAATGCTTTCATGATAAAAAAACAAAAATAAACTATTTAATTATTGTAGAGAAATGTTTTATAATGTTTTTTCCAACAAATCGATCAATTATTTATATACCAATAATAATAACTAAAATTCGTGCGCGAAAATTTGTGCGTGCACAAATTTCGTGCGCTAACTTTATACACGTACTGTGCTTAATGTGCGATAGGCGGAAAAATTGTTTTTTTCGTGCGCGCGACTGAAAATATACAGGCTCAAAATTCGTGCGCGGAAATTCGTGCGCGCACGAATTTCGTGCGCTAACTTTATATACGTTTGATTTTAGGGGTTTTGCTTAGGCTTAGGAAAAAAATAAATTGTTTTACTCTTCACTTTAAAAAGCATCATTAAATACAAATTTACCATAATACAATTTTGCTTGATTTTTAGGTTTTGCTTAGGCACTCAGTTTTTTGAATAGAGAATTTAATGCTTTATTTTTATTAATTATAGTGTTAATTGACTAAAGAATAAAATGGTGTTTGTTGCAAACGTATTTTTTGATTTTTTTTTATACATTTTTGATATATTTTTGATACAAAATTGCATAATTCCATTTATCATTCATTTAATGCATTTATTTATTTTCGGTTGTTTAAAATTATCGTGTTTAACACCGGTTTTGCAAACGTATTTCTAATATTTGAACTGTTGGGAGATTCATCGATTGGTTGGGACTTTCCACGTTGGGACTTTCCTCAGTTGGGACTTTGCCCGATACCTATTTTTTGATTCTGTTGGGACTTTCCACAAACTGTTGGGAGATTCCACAGTTGGGAGATTCACCCTTTTTGTTGGGAGATTGCTCGGAACCAAATTGATGAGGTAAAACGCGGACTGACGGACCGTCTAAAAACGCAAATATCTCAAGAAATACATAAGCTCTATAAAAATAAATATATTTTTGCAATCTCCAGATCACGAGGTTCACGTTTATTTGCTTATTTTTGTGTTTTTGTTTATATTAAAAAAATTAAAATCTTCTGGGTTTCCTTGACGCGGGTATTTGTTGACACACTTACCGTAAGTTTATTTATTTTATTTACCGAAAGTTACTTACCTTACCTTACACTTACCGAAAGTTTATTTTCCATGAATTAGTAAAATTAAATATGTTCCATAGATTAAAATTAAACTTTTTGAAATTAAAAATGTATATAAATATAATTCTGTATTAAACTGCCAGTGCTTCTTTTGCAAAACTCATGATGGAAGTAATATTTCGTTCGCAATATAAATTGAAATAAAATTTTAAATACGCGGTATTTTTTATCGTTTGAACGCGCGGCCGTTTTTTTGTTTTTTTGTATTCAAGTTAAAAACTGGACAGTAGATCCTCAAGTCTGGATTTAAGGTGTATTTAGAAACCATTTAATAACTCTGTATTTTACTGATCATTTAACCATAAACATAGTTTATTATATAGAATTGTAGCTAATTATTGTAAATAAATGTTTTGATTGAGCTAATGTACTTCAAAATTGGAAAAATTGCACCCTTAACAACTTGGTCATGCGAACTAAAAACCTGGAAGATTTTATTTTTTTAAATATAGAAAACCAACTTTTAAAACCTGTTACATATTTAGTAGAATGCCATAAGGATCAATTTAATGTGTTTACTTCATAATTTTATGCAGTATTTATTGAGATATTTGCGTTTTCAGACGGTCCGGCGGTCCGGGTTTTACCCCTTCGATTTCCGTCAGTCCGTCTGGGTGGTCCGGGTTTTACCCCTACCCTCGTGATCTTTGCCGACGGTTTTAAAAATAGTAAAATTGCTATAAAAACATTAATACCTAAAACAAACTGTCGGCTCTAAGAATATAGATAAAATAATATATCATTCTACGCAAAATCAAACTTAAATTTTGAATAATTATTTGCAAAATAGCATAAAATCTTATAATGAAAACCGTCGAAAAAATTTTTTTGAGAGAATCTTGATTTTAATATTAACTCTTAATTTCAGTTTTCAAGAACATAAAAACGCTAATTACACTTTAGATTATTGCGAAATAATCGAAAAAAAAATTGAAATTTAAAGTATCTAATTGCGTGCGTTTTTTTTTTGGAATTTGCATATGCCAATTATTTTAAATTGCATATGCTCCGCCCTTCAAAATATAGGATTTGAGGGTAACGCTGTTTCACTCGACAAAATTTTACACGACTTTTCGGTCGAAGGTTAAGCCTGCAAGTTCCTAAGCCTAAGCGAAACTTGAAAAACAACCTAAACGTTATCAAAAAGCTGCGCGGAAAAAGTTTAAGTTGTTTTTTAGGTTTCGCTTAGGTTTAGGAACACATAAGCATAGCTTCGACCAAAAAGTCGAATGAAATTTTGTCGAGTGAAACAGCGTTAGCCGGATTTGAAGCTTGAAGGAACTAAAAAATTTTTTAAACTATTTTTTGTTTATTATTTTTAGTTGAACCGATGTAAAGAAGATTAGATTTTATTTATTTAAGCGTCAAACTTTGTTTATATAGCCAAAAAATAAATTGGTTACTGGTAATTTACAACACAAATTAAGTACAGGTACTAAAAAACGTGTACCAAAAATTGATTAGAAATTTCCACGCTACAATAACTAAATAAAAACATGTTTCTAGGTCAATCTTGACCTGAATATCTCGTTTTTAAACTTTAAAAAATAATTAAAACACGATTTTTGATAACAACAACAAAAATAGTTCTTAAAATAAAAATAGAGTAACCAAAATTTATTTCAAGTTTAAATAAACTTCAAATCGTACATTTTGAGGGGTGGAGCATATGCAAATTAAAAGAAATAGCATATGCAAACTAAAAAAACGAACGTAATTTGATACTTTAAGTTTTAATTTATTCGTTTATTTTACAATAATCTAAAGTGTAATTAGCGTTTTTATGTTCTTGAAAACTGAAATTAAGAGTTAATATTAAAATCAAGATTCTCTCAAAAAAATTTTTAAATTCATTCAACATCCTAAAACCGTCGGCAACTCCCCGACGGTTTTCATTATAAGATTTTATGCTATTTTGAAAATAATTATCCAAAATTTAAGATTGATTTTGCGTAGAATGATATATTTTATCTATATTCTTAGTGCCAACAGTTTGTTTTAGGTATTAATGTTTTTATAGCAATTTTACTATCAAACCGTCGGCATTTTTTAAAACCGTCGGCAGAACCGTCGGCAAAGATCACGATCGTTAAAGGAATTGCTTTTTTTGTTTTCACTTGTGTCCACATATAATGGTAGGGTAGCCCATGATAATTTATAAAGATGGCCGCTCCCCTACGAATTTTCCACGTTCCTTACTACGCTGTCATATGTGTAATATATGCGCGACTGCCTACGCCCACTACACTAAATTTTTTCTGCCTACTTCGTTAACTACTTACTGCCCTATTTCGCTAACTATTTTCCGCCTACCTTTTAACTAATTTGTTAACTACTCGCATTAACTACTTTATTTTTGAAAAGTAGGTAGTTAAGTAAGTAGTTAACTACTTTTAGAAAAGAAAGTAGGTAGTTAAGTAAGTAGTTAACTACTTTCAGAAAAGAAAGTAGGTAGTTAAGTAGTTAGCAAAAATCATGGTAGTTAAATAGTTAACAACACTAGTATAAAATATGTTTTTAAAGAAAGCAGATGCTTTCTATTTTCTATTTTTAATTTAATACCTTTGATTGTTAAGATTGGTGTAGTATTTGTCAACATATTGCGTTTCCCGAACAAACACCCTGGTCAAAATCCATTGTTCTAAATGGAAGGAATCCTGTGCGCATCAAAGGACACCGCGCGCATAAAGGGACGCCCGCATTTCTGTCTAATAACCCGCCCGCCCCTTTCTAATACCCCGCCGGCGCGGCATTCTTCTATAGCCATATTCCCACCTGCATTTTAAAGCCCTGTTTTGCCGCTGCTCCTCCGACAACCTATCCCACGGAGCAAAACATATATGACGTGATCACGAATACTATATGACATTTTAAAGCTAAAAAAATTCTCAGGTGAAAACCCTCGATTTTTTCTCTAAACACACGAATTGAAGAAAAAAATGTTGGGCAAACTTGATCCCATTTTTGACGGTACATTTAAAACCCGAAAAATATCGTGCTGGCAAAAAAGTACACAATGTATCATTTTTACTTTTTTATCATTAAAAAATCCAATAAATCATTCTTAACAATTTTATTAAACCGATAATTCCTCACAACTAGGGATGCATTGAGCTGCTCACAAATGCTCAATACCAATTGGTACTCACATATATTTAATTGTGAGTACTAAGCTCAGACTCAAGCTCACAATAAATCTCAGGCTCAAGCTCACAATTAGCCCAAGCTAATTAGCTTAATTGTGAGCTTGACCCTAAAAAATAAAAAAATAAAAAACTTTACCAAAAGATGTTTATATCCTAAATAAGAAGTCTTATTAGAATATGCCATTAATATTTCAGTCCATTTAAATGACATTTTTATTTTGAAGTCATATTCTTCTGTTAATTCACGCCAGTTATTATAATAAGCCTAATTTCATTTAATAATGAAATAACTCAATTTATCTTAATTTACGTAAATAAATAAATCCATTTAATTCACGCGAATTAATGAAGAATAGGCCATTATTATGACATAACTTAAAGAAACGTGCCATTTTAAAGACTATTCAAAAGACATTTTATTCAATGGCTTATATGGACGCCATATTTTATATAGGACTTAAAGATTTTTTGATAAATTGCATATGTTTTACCCATGGTTTTATCTGTTGGTTTTGCACTTTAATTTAAAAAAAACACTAAATTTTCTACAAAAAGAATGTGTGTTTGAATAAACACTTAAAAATGCAGTAAAAAGTTTTTGTCTTCAATTTCGACTATTTTTTGGCAAAACTTTATTCCGCGTTCCAAAAACTTGTTAAAGTTTTTTTTTACTATTAGACCATTAGAAAAAGGCCCAAATAGGGATTTTTTGGTCATTTTATCCTGAAACAATGCCTTCTTCACTGGAGAAAGTTTTGTTATGAAAATATAAATATAGAACAGGCGTCATATTTTTATTTAACTTTATTTATTTTTAACTTTATTTTACACCCTGATTTATTTTGATTTTATCAAATTATTTCCCTAAATATTAGTGTTTTCTTCAAAAAAACCTCCTGAGATTGTTACCCCATTGTTTGTGAAATATGGACAGCGAAAAACCGTTTAATAAACAAAACAGGTATTTTATAAAATTATATTTTTTGCGCTTTTTTTTGAAAACTCTATCGAAATAAAGATTTTAAAATTTCAAAATTGACACTTTTTCATTTAAATAAAACTTTTCAGAAAAGATTTAAATTCAGTATTGTTTCTTATGCTGACAATTTGCCGACCGTTTTAAGCTAAAAATTGCAGGTTTTTTTTTACTAAAACTAATATCTTGACAACGACTTTATAAAAATTTTCAATCAAGGTTTCAAAATGAACATAGAAATACGTTGGTTTTTTATACATTTTCGCACTAAAATTTGCGTGGTGAAAATGCCCCATAAAAAGTTTTATTTTTGGCATTGTTAAATATTTCGACGAATAATTGTTACAAGATTTCGAGGCAAAAGCTAATATTTTTACAAAAAATCAAAAGGGTTAATTCCATAAAAGAATTACATCGATGTGTATAAATATTTGCTTTTTAGTTTTTACACTCACATAAATTAGTTGCTTCATTTGCGAGATATATTTTCTTAAAGGAACATACTGTCACAAATCAAATTCTTAGAACGCAGAATCATACAACTTTTTTGTTACTCAACCGATTAAATTGAAATTTTTAAATGTTGTTGAATTGGTGTGAAGAAGCTAAAATATTAAATTCAAGGTAGCTAGATTTTGTATTAAAGGAGTAGTTATAGGTTTTAAATTTGTGACAGTGCTCCCTTAATGTTTTATTCTATATTCAATATCATCTTTGTGCAAAAAGCTAAAGAAAAGGCTTTTAATAATATAGTTAATTTCACCCTGGGAAGTTTAAATAATAAAATTCATAATTAAAACAATTTTGTTTCATACGATATGCTGGATGATATATTAAAAATACGTAAAAATGCTAATTATATAAATAGGACATAGGACATAAGCATTTATTCTTATTTTATTTGTTTTCAAATTTTATTACATAAAAATCGATATTTTTCTCTTTTAGCATATTTTTATTTACAAAAATTAGTTTAAATTGCTTTAAACATAAACATTTATCCTAAATTTAATTTGACCATGCTAAATTTGTAAAAAAATGCTAAAAATGTCAGTCTTCAATATAACATTTTTTATAAAATGCCTTTTATATTTAAATTTAATTTTACAAAAGGTTTATGACTTATTGAGAGATTTTTTTTGTTTTTTAAATCAGTACAACTCTTTTCGCTAAAAATCGCAATAAAACTTGATAAATCTATAAAACCAAGAAAAACATGTTGTAGTTTGAGTTATTCAATAAAACATTAGTAGTTTAAATATGATTGCTTATATCTATTGTCATTTTTACACACTATGAGGCCTTAAATTTATTTTTTTCAATAAAAACCCTTATTTTATCTGAAATTCATATGTTAGTTAAATCAAGTGTTTTGCGGTGTTTCCTGGGTTGTCTTGGTGTTTTACAGTCTTAAATTTAAAACTTTCTCTCCCCCCAAGGGAGGGGGAGGGGGTATTCAGTCCCTCTTAAGTTGTCCTGAAAAAACCCATTGCTGCTCTTCTGCCCATTAACTTTATTTGAGGGTTCTATTCACCCATAGCCCTCATTTCTGCGGACTATGATCATTCCCATCTGCGTTTACGACATAAAATACGCCTAAAATCTACACTATACCTAAGTATATTTTGAACATTCGCCAGGCTCACAAATGCTCAATACCAATTGGTACTCACATATGTTTAATTTTGAGTACTCAGGCTCAAGCTCACAATTAATTTAATTGTGGGTACTAAGTAATGCTCAGCTCACAATTAAAATCTGGTGCTCAATGCATCCCTACTCACAACATCAAAAACAAAAACGAAATTACTAAAAACAAACAGTTCAGACACCATCCATTTTTATCACTATAACTTCGAAAAAATTAATAAATTTTATAGCTTTTATATGCTTTAAAAAGAACAAGTTTAAGTTTATTAAATCATATTGCATTGTGTTTAATTTAAAATTATAACTTGAATTTTTGTCAAAAAACAGTGAAGTGTCAAGTGAAAAATGGCAAATTTGATATAAGAACTGAATATAAAGTTTCACCTCAGAATTTTTTTAGTTTTAAAATGTCATTTAGTATTCGTGATCACGTCATATATGTTTTGCTCCGTGGGATAGGTTGTCGGAGGAGCAGCGGCAAAACAGGGCTTCAAAATGAAGGTGCCAATATGGCTAAAAGAATGCCGCGCGGGCGGGTTATTAGAAAGGCGCGGGCGCGTTATTAGACATAAATGCGGGCGTCCCTTTATGCGCGCGGTGTCCTTTGACGCACAGTGGATTCCTTCCGTTTAGAACAATGGATTTTGACCAGGGTGTTAGTGTTGGATTGAAAAAAAACCAAAAACAGACAATTATATGTAAAAAAATAAATTATTTTTATGTTTATTTGAAGAAAAAAACACAAAAAATGTATAATATCAGACGTCAAATTTAATAAATGCACAAAAACTCAACTCACTAGTAAGTCCCACAGTCTTTACAACCAAGGTATCAAATTAAAGAAGTTTTCTTGGAGTATTTATTTTTTACATCAAATTGTTATAAAAATTGAGCAATTTTCCAGTATCGACGGAATTATCGAAAAAAACACCTATTTTTTAGGGGTGATATCTTCTGAATCACTGGATATATTTTAAATAAAAATTTTTTGTTGGCTATTGAAGGGAAGGTCAAGGTTTCTACAAAACAATTATCAAAATCGAAGATAAAAATTTTGACTGTTCAGTGTACCACACCTTTAAGACACTCAACAAAACCTAAAATTAAGCAAAATATTTATATGATAAACTTTTATTAAATGATGTGGTTCTTGAAGACTGAAAACCTACGCCTAAACCAAACCAAAAATCAAGCAAAACTTTATCGTCGTAATTTTAAATTTAATGGTGAGTTTTTTGTGTTAAGAGTTTTGTGTAGACTTAAATCATTATTTTTCCAAGCCTAAGTGAAACCTAAAAATTAAACAAAATTTTATGGTTTGGTTGGGTAAAAAATTTCCTTTCAACACTAAATTTATAAAATCGCACCCAAAAGACGAGTTTTCTTAAAACGAGATGTTTCAAAAACGAGCTTTCTAAAAACGAAATATAGAAGACGAGATGTTGAAAGACGTAGTGTAAAAGACAAAACTTCTGGACACCGGCAAACCAGATGTGCTTGGTCTAATTTTTCAGCGAATAAAAAAAGGGAAACATGCTGCTACATGTCATCAATCAAGTCAACGAATAATCATAATTTATAATCAACAAATTTTATTTAAATACCTCTAACTTTTTTCTATTTTAATTGTTTGATATAAATGCTGATTTCTTTAGGAACTAAAATAAATAAAAGCAATTGCTTTTATTTATTTTATTTCCAAAAAATTAACCAACACCACGAAATAATTTATTTTATTCCTACAACTAAAAATATTTAGATCTAGATCAATAAAAAAATGTCATACAAAAGAATTGTTTTATCTACAAAATGTACAATAAAAAGATTGTATTACAATTAAAAATACTGTTTTTGGGTTACAATGACATCAGTCAGTTCTTTCCCACAATGTTAATTTTAGTGATTTTTAAAAACGTATTATAATTTCACGATTGTCAAAAAATGCAGTGAGTACTGAGAATGGAGTTTATAATAATAATCCAAAATCCATCGGTCTTTTTTTTCAAAAGTGTGGTTATTTGCACTAAATAGCAAGTGTTCGCAGACGAGATGTTTACATAACGAGCTTTCCGAAGCCGAGCTGCAAAAAAACGAAAGATGCAATATAGAAAACGAATTTTTCGGGAACCCCGACTGCTTTTCATTAATCTATGTTAGAAGTGGTCTATGATTACTTTTTTTTCAAAAATTGAAACGCGCGGCGACCGACTGCAGTGTAATTGGACGGAACGAAAGGAGCTTAATTGAGCATGGGAAGGTGAACATAACAATAATGCAAAATA
Organism: Microlaimidae sp. YZB2_3; assembly: GCA_030248175.1. Taxonomy (NCBI): domain Eukaryota; kingdom Metazoa; phylum Nematoda; class Chromadorea; order Desmodorida; family Microlaimidae; species Microlaimidae sp. YZB2_3. The sequence goes on from JASAMX010025281.1 coordinate 11,144, forward strand.
CTATATTAGAAGTAAAAAGTTTTGGACTAAGAGTTTTGTGATGTCTTCTACTAGTAGCTGGGAAAAAGATCTGCGAAAACTCAATCCGAAAGTAAACAACCAGTCTCGCCGTGCTTCATTTGGTTTAAAAAAGAAAATTAAACAACAAAGTGCAGAAAGTCCAAAAAACAAAAGCATGGTTTACTCGTCGCCTTCAAGTCAGTGGTTTTTTTTAACCAAATTTTACTCAAATTATTTTTTAAGATAGTTACATAAAGCCCATACCCTTTCTAATCTAGAGTGAGGTACTCAACGTGCCCCAAAAATCGTTTAGAGAATTACACCATACAAATAAATACTGATAAAAACATGTTTCTATGTCAATTTTGATGTAAAAATACGTCAAAAACCGTCAAACGTTAAAACTAAAACACGGCGCATTTATTTTTGGCAGGATTTGGCTAACGCTGTTTCCCTCGACAAAATTTCACTCGACTTTTCGATCCAAGGTCAAGCCGGCAAGTTCCTAAGCCTAAGCGAAGCCTGAAAAACAACCTAAACTATATCAAAAAGCTGCGCGGAAAAAGTTTAGGTTGTTTTTTAGGTTTCGCTTAGGCTTAGGAACACATAAGCATAGCTTCGACGGAAAAGTCAAGTGAAATTTTGTCGAGTGAAACAGGGTTAGCCCAGGATTCCCATACGCGTTCCAAAATTCGATTTGACCGACCCTAAAGTAAAATACACTTATAAAACATCTTCATACTCTAAATTGGGCCCGTGTACTTGATTTTTGTGGTTATTTTTGAGATCTGAGCTTTTCATTAGGAGTTTATCATTACTTTTCATTACGATTTATACCCGAAATTGCTCTATTTTGGCATGTACACTTTATGTTATTAAGAATTTTTTTTATTAAGCCTTTAATCAAACTAATATTATTTTTTTTGTAATTTCAAGTGTCTGGCAGTTACAAATATACTTTTATTTTTTTCATGGTAACAATTTTTTTTTATAATAACCGTTCAATACCCATCAAAATTATGTTGTGAAAAAATTAACATTTTTGAAAAACAACTTATTTTAATAAAAATCAATTGTATTACAATTTTGTTTGATTTTTAGGTTTTGATTAGGCTTAGGAACAATAAATCGGTGAAAAAATAGGTTTAAATTAGCGTTTAAAGCCAAAAATTTTGTTTTCTATATTTTTGGTGGTCCATGTAACTTTTGAATTTTTATTTTTTTTTTGAAAATTTTTGAGTTCTTCAGTCTTCTAGCATTGTTAAAACATAGTTTTTAATTTAATTTGTGTGTTTACAATTTTTTTTATTAACATCATAAATTGCATATGCTAAAAAAGGTCATTTTTTGGGTATAAATTGGTTCATAAGTTTTTTCGATAAGCTCAAATCTAAAAAATAACCATCAAAACTAAGTCTGTGTGTGTGTGTGTGTGTGTGTGTGTGTGTGTGTGTGTGTGTGTGTGTGTGTGTGTGTGTGTGTGTGTGTGTGTGTGTGTGTGTGTGTGTGTGTGTGTGTGTGTGTGTGTGTGTGTGTGTGTGTGTGTGTGTGTGTGTGTGTGTGTGTGTGTGTGTGTGTGTGTGTGTGTGTGTGTGTGTGTGTGTGAGTGTGTGTGAGTGTGTGTGTGTGTGTTAGTGTTGTGATAGTCTTAACTACCATAATTTTGGCTAACTACTTAACTACCTTCTATCTTTTCTAAAAGTAGTTAACTACCTACTTAACTACCTACTTTCCAAAAATAAAGTAGTTAACACAAGTAGTTAACAAAGTAGTTACAAAGTAGGCAGAAAGTAGTTAGTTTAGTAGGCAGTCGCGTATATATTATGCATGTGACAGTGTCTATCCACGGTACTTTGCACGCGCTGAGTGTCTTCAATCAAACTCCATAGCTGGAAACTCAACATTTATTTTATACACAAGGTGCTTTATAGTTTATGAACCCAATTCAAAATGTAGTAATGCTTTAAATAAAGCAACAACACAAAAATTCTACTGCTCTATTTTCTTATAACACCTTTCATTCTGTGTGAAAACTGGAAAATTTAGTTTTTCAACTACGTCATAAAGTTATTGTTAATATAAATTTTAATAAGACAAATTTTTATTGTTTTTTTAGTTCAAATAAAGCAAAAATCTTTTTGGTTGTTTGCTTTTTTAAGTACAATGCATTTATTTAAGTATTTAATGTTTAAGAGTTTAAGTATTTGTTTAAGTGTTCAATGTATTTAAGTTTTTAAATTGAAAAAAAGACCAAAAAATTATATTTTTTAAACAAGTATTAATCATATTTATTATGATTCCAATGTATGATTTAAAAAATCTTTATTAAAGAAACTTCTTGAATGAACTTGGATTTTGCTTCCAGTTGTTAAACAGCGCAGTCCATCAGCACAATAGACTAAGAACATAGGCGTTTTGCACAGTAAAATTCCAATACACATTAGGCCGAAAGTTGAATTTAAAATAATATATAAATGAAAACTTCTATTAATTTTTGCAGTTGTGTAAAATAACTTGTAAACACCAGAAAAAATATGTAAATTTAGATTGGATTTGTAATAATGTAAGTTATTAATGTTTAATTTCGTAAAAACGCGAACATAAAAAATAAAATTACGAAAGTAGGATTTTACTCGATAATCAAGGTCGGGAGTTCGAATCCCAATGAGCTTCTTTTTTTCATTTTTTGTACCGGGACGTATAATTTATATTTAATTTTTTTAGTGGTAGATAGAATATGGCTGCATAATACTTACTTTGGTGTTTTTTTTTTGGAAAAATTATTTTCCGGAAGATTATTTACATATAAAATCCACAACAATAATGAAAAACAATATTTCGTGGAGGATTTTTAATTAAAAAATCAACCATACTATTATATTAAAAGAAATTAAACA
>JASAMX010025283.1:0-58548 GCA_030248175.1 Microlaimidae sp. YZB2_3
TATGTACTCATTCAGTACATATTGCTCATTTGACCTATGATGACAAATTTTTGCCGGGGAGGATGGCAATAAAAGGGGGGGGCAAATCCTCCAATAAAATGGGGGGGGCATTTTCAGACCGTGCACAGGTCAAATCAAAACATTAGTGCAGAGTGCAGTGCATATTAATAACTGCAGTATTTATTATAAAAACCTAATAAAAGTTGAATAAAGATTTTATTTTAAAAAAACATTGTTTTTTTTAAATTAAAATGGCATATAATAATACCTTAAAACTATATAATTACAACTTTTATTGTTGTATCCATTGGCGTAGGGTCCAACCCTGAACAAAATTTCTAAAAGGGGGGTCCAAATCCTAAACATAGGTGTCCGACCCCTGACGGCTAGGGGGGGGGGGTTTGACCCCGGGGTCAGCCCATTTTTTACCATTTTGTAGGCCCAGGAGTGGGGGTCAGCCTGGACCAAATTTTCGAAAAATTTTGACCCCAGGGTAGCCCGGACTGAAGGGGCCTTAGGGGGGGGGAAGCCTGGACTGGGGTACTTAGGGGGGGGGGAATAGCATGGACCTTGCCAAAAAAAACTTTTTAAAACTGTTAAAAACGTTAACATATTATAAGAGGTACCTTTTTGATGATTTTTTTTTGCTTCCGGCAAAAGTTTGAGCAACTCTCTTCTATTTTCCGGTTACATAATAAATAATAATAATCATTGTATTTTGTTTTGATTTCATTATTTTGCATGCGGCAACTTGCCGGGCAAGTGTTTAACGAACGGTGGCAGCGCAAAAAATGGACCGGTCGTTTAAAAAAACGGACCGTTTGTTTTTAAAAAACGGTTCGTTTTTAAAACGAACATCTGAATTTTATTTTTTTTATTTTTAATGTAACGTACCAACCGGTTTGTAAAAAACCTAAGGTTTATTATAAATTATAAAAATTTGTATAGAACACTAAAATTATTATTATATTTATGAGGAATATATACGTATATGAAGTTAGCGCACGAAATTCGTGCGAGCACGAATTTTGAGCCTGTATATTTTCAGTCGCGCGCACAAAAAAAAAAAGATATTTATGCCTATCGCACATTAAGTAGATAGGGGGGGTGGAACAGCTGTTCGGGGGGGGGGAGGGTCTAAAACCGCCTTCAGGCGGGGGGGGCGACCGGGATTTTGGGGGAGGGAGGGTCGAAAATGGGGCGCTAGGGGAGAGGGAGGCCCCTGGGGGGGGCCGGTCCGGGCAGTCCAGGCTGGTCGGACACCTATGATCCTAAACATTATAAAAGGGCTAAAAAAATTTCCCGCGCTCCGCGAGGAGTGTTTATTGCCTTGTTTTCGTCTCATACATCATTATTTTCCTATTATTAAATAAAAATAAGTAGGTATAAAACCAAGAAAAAATTTATTTACAAACAATTTGATACCTTAAAATTTTCAATTTCCAAAACAATAACAATTAAAAAATGAGCACATTGAATTACAGCTGAGCATTGAAAAGTGCAAAAAAATATTTTTAAAAATTACTTCTCCTCACCTTTAAATTTTTAATCCCACTATATAAACATCAAAGGGGGGTCCAGCATAGTCCTATCAAGATTACAAACAAAGTAACACAAATTAGAAGTGGAGACCAAGTTAAAACATTAAGAATGGGGTGGGTCCAGCGTCGTCATACCAAGATTACAAAACAAAGTAACACAAATTTAGAAGTGGAGAGTATATAATTAATCAAGCGCTGATTGGAGCAAAGCCCGAGAAAATTTTTAAAAAATGGTTGTTCTAGACCTGTAAATTTTTATCCTTGGCGACTCAAAGGGGGGTGGGGTCTAACCCCAAATTTTTCCTTTTGCTGACCCAAAAGGGCGGGTCTAGACTCCCCTGGCTACGCCCATGGTCAGACCTGTGCACTGCCCCCTGGGGTTTAAACCTGGGGGGCAATTCCAAAATGGGGAGGCACAAGGGCGCAACTTTTTTGAAACGGGGGGGGGGCAAGCAGGGGGAAAGAAAAAAAAAGAAAAAAAGGAGAAAAAAAGAGAGGAAAAGAGAAAAAAGGGACAAAAAAAGCGAAAATAAGGTAAAAATAGGTCTGAAATGGCTTAAAACACATTGAAATAGGCTAAAAACTGCAAAAAAATTGCAATGATGGCGTCATCATAGGTCAAAAATGGCGTCATAATTTTAGGGTACTTTTACATTTTTTGGCGGGGGGGGGCAATAAAACGGGGGGCAAATCCTCCAATAAAACGGGGGGGGCATTTCCAGACCGTGCACAGGTCTATATAATATAATAGTTTTTTCAATACCCAAGTCTGCAGCCAGGGGGGTGAGGGGATTAATCCTCCCCTCAAATTCTGGGAAGGCAAAAAAATTTGTGAGGGCCCCCCTTGGTTTTTTTAAAAAACTAGCAAAAAAATTTTTTTAATCACTCTGCACTGCATTAAACTTATCTAAAATACATAAATAAGAGTGATTTAGGATTATGAAACCTCTTATTCTTAAAAATGAAGTTATTCATAATTCAAATCAAAGCATTAGTGCAGAGTGCAGTGCATATTAATAACTGCAGTATTTATTATAAAAACCTAATAAAAGTTGAATAAAGATTTTTTTATTTTAAAAAAATGTTGTTTTTTTTAAAAATTAAAATGGCATATAATAATACCTTAAAACTATATAATTACAACTTTTATTGTTGTATCCATTGGCGTAGGGTCCAACCCTGAACAAAATTTCCAAAAGGGGGGGTCCAAATCCTAAACATTATAAAAGGGCTAAAAAAATTTCCCGTGCTTCGCGTGGAGTGTTTATTGCCTTGTTTTCATCTCATACATCATTATTTTCCTATTATTAAATAAAAATAAGTACAAAACAAAGAAAAAATTTATTTACAAACAATTTGATACCTTAAAATTTTCAATTTCCAAAACAATAACAATTAAAAAATGAGTACATTGAATTACAGCTGAGCATTGCAAAGTGCAAAAAAATATTTTTAAAAATTACTTCTCCTCACCTTTAAATTTTTAATCCCACTATATAAACATCAAAGGGGGGGGTCCAGCATAGTCCTATCAAGATTACAAACAAAGTAACACAAATTAGAAATGGAGACCAAGTTAAAACATTAAGAATGGGGTGGGTCCAGCGTCGTCATACCAAGAGTAACACGTCATACAAAACAAAGTAACACAAATTTAGAAAAGAAGTGGAGAGTATAGAATTAATCAAGCGCTGATTGGAGCAAAGCGCGAGAAAATTTTTAAAAAATGGTTGTTCTAGACCCGTAAAATAATGTTTGCTCTTAATACCTATGTTAAACCTCAGTTCATTGATGAAAATCAAAATAGAATGGTACCTAATTTTGCTAAAGCTGATTATGATTCCCTGTTTATGTTATATGCTACTCATAATTGGGATGAGCTTTTTAAAAACTGTGACAGTGTTAAAGAACAATGGCAGTGTTTTAAGTTAAAACTTATTGAAGGAATAAATATGCATGTTCCAAGCAAACCATTAATAAGAACTAGCAAGAAAACCAAATATCCAGCAAATATTATCAAACTCCAAAGAAAAAAGTTAAAACTATGGCAGAAAAGAAAATCAAAAAATATTAAAGAAAAATACAGATCATTAACAAAACAATATACAGAAGCAGTCAAAAACCACAATGTATTTTTAGAAGAGAAAATCCTTAATAAAGGTGATTTAGGAAGTTTCTATAAATTTGTAAATAAAAAAATTAAAGCTAGAAGTTATATACCTGCATTAGTTAAAGACGATTTAACACTTGCAGTTGAAGATTCAGAAAAAGCTGAAATATTTGCTGAATATTTTAGTTCAATTTTTATAAATGATGATGGAAAATGATGGTGCTGTGATCTTGGTTACACTAACTATGAAAATCGTTTAGCTTTTCTAAAACTTGAAAAACTCTCTGACAGAAGAAATAAAACCGATTTATGTGAAGTATATAAAATAGTCAATGGAAAATCTAGCCTCCTTGCAAAAAACCTTTTTTCTTTTAATACTAACCCAACACGAGGTCATCCATTTAAACTACAAGTTGATGATAGCAGAATTGATGCAAGAAAGTATTGTTTCCCTAATCAAGTAATTAGTAACTGGAACACTTTGAGCGCCTCCCAGGTTACCTCTAAATCGGTCAGTATATTTAGAAAATCGTTAAATTAGCTGCAACGTCATAATATTTGTAGTGATAAGCTCAAATTCCGCCCAGTTTTTCTAAATTAATCATTTTATAAACACTGTGCACAAGCAATAACATTTTGGTACAAAGTAATGACCTGCTCAGTATCAGTGCTGAAGTCAAAGCAAAGCTTCAGCCTTCTGAGCAGTTTTTAGCAATAATATCATAATTAACGCTTTCATGAAGAACTATGTTGCTTGAGGATCGCACACATTACTTTTGTATCTTTTTCTAATTATTGATCTGGAATGTTTTCTTTAACAAAAAATAATAACCTCTTTATTTTTCGATACATTTAAATTATGGGGTCTCCAGGGACGTAGCCAGAGTTTCATTTTGGGGGGGGCGGATTTTAGTACAAAAAAAAATTTCGGGGGGGGCTCCGCCCCCCCCCGAAATTTTGGGGGGGGCGGAGCCCCCCTTAATTTTGAAAACGTTGAAAAAAGCAGGGATAAACGTAGATAAAGCTGTATAATACACTGTTTTTGGCCTAATAACCTATTATCTAATGTTTTTAGCGGTAAAAACATGTTTTCTTAGTTAAAAATTACATAAGCACACATTGATAGAGCCTTTTTACAAAAAAGGAATTTATAGACGTTAGTTTCAGACCCCTTGGCTAAACCCACATTGTAAACCAAAGCACATGAGCAGCATCTCGGCTCCATGTTTTCTAGGGTACCTACCTATATGAAAAAAATCCGAGCCAATGCTATAGACGGCAGGAAAATTTAGGAGGGGGGAGGTACATAAATCAACCAATATGATTGTTTGTTTTGCTTTCTGTGTAGTACTTATTACTTATAAAAATTATTGTACTAACTTTAAAATAACATTAGCATCAGGCAACATAAATAACGAGATATATATGTATGTATACTATAGAAAGTGACCGCTGAGCGAAGCGAAGCGGAACAAATTTTTGGTTTTTGGGGGTCCATTGGGTTACTAAAATTATTTTAAAGTTTGGCGCCGAGCGATTAGCGAGGCGCTAGAAAATTTTGAATTTTTAGCCTCTGAAAACCCCCAAATTTTACTATCTGGCGACCATTTTGGGGGGGGGGGGGGGCGCCCCCCCCCCCCCACCCAACCACTATCCTTATTTTTCCTCCTGTCCGACCGTTTCGGGGGGGGCGGCCACCCCCCGCCCCCCCTGGCTACGTCCCTGGGGGTCTCCCAACAGTAATGCGTTATTATTATTTTTATTGTCTTTTGATTATATTTTGTAACCATTTACTAATAGGTACTAGTTTTTATATATACTGTGGTGTTTGTGATAAAAAATTTATACTTAATATTGTGTTTGTGTGTGATATCTTTTATTTTTATTATTTTTTTTTATTTGATGTGTTCTTTTTGAAAACATTTTGCTAAAATAAATTTCTTTCTTTCTTCTTTCTTAGTGTAATTTTGGCACACATATTGCTTAGATAAAAACGGGTTGAATTAAGTGGTCGAGTGTTAAATTGTAGTTGTAAATAGTTAAAAGACATATAAAATGTGTAGGAGTCATAGCACTGCACTTAAACTCAATTAAGGGGATCCTTTTAAAAAGTGCCGAAATCAAATGCACTTTTTCTCCAAATTTTGCTCATTTTGATACCAGTTGGCATGGCATTTTAGCTGTAACTTTTTGCCAGTTACACGTTGAACAACAAGTAGAAACTTAAATTAAAGAAAACTGTCTGGAGATAATGTAGATTTTTAAAATTTTGAAAATGATGATTTTTTGACTGAGAAACAATCAATTGTTTGTAAAGTGCCGAAATTAAATGCACACATTTAATTTCGACAATTTTCCATTTTTTTAAAAACCGATTTAATTAAAAAAAACTATTTTCGTACAATGAAACTTTTGTGACGCAACGCAGTGTCGTGAAAGCTTTTAAATGAGCTATCAAACATGAAAATCGGGCCATACAGTGAAAAGTTACATTGGAAAAACAAAAAAGTGCCAAAATTAAATGCACTACCCTACCTAAAACAAACTGTCGGCACTAAGAATATAGATAAAATATATTATTCGACGCAAAAGCAAACTTAAATTTTGAATAATTATTTGCAAAATAGCATAAAATCTTATATTTTAAACCGTCGGGGAGTTGCCGACGGTTTTAGGATGTTGAATGAATTTAAAAAGTTTTTTAGAGAATCTTGATTTTAATATTAGCTCTTACTTTCAGTTTTCAAGAATATAAAAACGTTAATTATATTTTGGATTATTGCGAAATAATCAAAAAAATTGAAATTTAAAGTATCAAATTGCGTGCGTTTTTTGGAATTGCATATGCCAATTATTTTAACTTGCATCTGCTCCGCCCCTCAAAATATAGGATTTGAAGCTTGAAGGAACTAAAAATTTTTTAAAACTATTTTTTGTTTGTCATTTTTAGTTGATCCAATGTGAAGAAGATTAAATTCCATTTATTTAAGCGTCAAACTTTGTTTATATAGCCAAAAATAAATTGGTTACTGGTAATTTACAACAGAAATTAAGTAAACATTAAGTAAAATGTAATTAACGTTTTTATATTCTTGAAAACTGAAATTTTAGTAACTGAAATGAGCCTAGTAACGCTTATATTTCGCCAGGTTTAAAATTTTTTCCGCAAACATTAATTCATTAATTGGTAAGTTAAATGAAGTATAAAATTTTTGTTTGTTTTTAAGATCAACAACAGTCATCAAAATATATCAGTATGAATGTGGGCAGAAAGTCTTATAGGCTGCACACATATTAATATTTTTGAAGAGGTCAACTTCTTGTTTTATGAAATTGCATAACATCATAATGATTATTTAATTTAATATAATTATTCAAGTTAGGTCGTTATTATACTCAAGATTAAAAACTAAATTGTAAGAATTAGTACATTCAAGGGCCGGTCCTTTAAGGCTGGTTCATACTTCTGACAAACGTCCTTTGGACTTTTTTCTTTGGACGAAGTATGAACGCTACTTAAAATTTGTCCTTTGGATGAAGTCCAAAAAAAATCCAAGGGGAAAAGTCCAATGGAAAGCAAGTATGAACACGTTGTCCTTTGGATTTTGTCCTTAGGACTTTGCCCTTTGGACAAAGTTCAAAGGACGTTTTTACGCTGTTTTTGTCCTTTGGACAAAGTCCAAATGTCCTTTGGACTTTTGTCCTTTGGACAAGTCCAAAGGACGTTTTGTCATAAGTATGAACCAGCCTTTAAACGCCAAAAACTAAATAGCCCAAAGTTGGAGGCATAGACCTGCCATCTCTTGACCTGCAGGGTTGGGTTTTAGTCTGCCAAACAGCTCAGGATTTGTTTTATACTTTGTGGTTCCCGGATTGGTACCCACAGTTTTACCCAAGTCATTTGGCTACGCGTGAAGTCAGCTAGTTTCATACACTGAAACTTGACTCCATTAATAGGATCCACCTCAGAAACTGTTGAGATGATCCAGTCTTGTGATGATTGGTCTGCAGGTTGGGAGTGGAAAATCCCCCCCTGCAAGCCCGAAAACTCAAACCTAGGCATCGGTTTGGGACTTGGGTCTCCCATCATCACTTTCATGAGCCTGCGCTGAATCTCCTCAAAGCAAGTATTGCTAATTTCGCCCTCTGGTTCATATCTGCAAACAATAACGACCCGGAGTGCTTTACTAGCAGCCTGCTTAAAGGAGGTTTCAGCGCAAGCCCTTTTTGTGGCTGGAGCACTAGGTGGTGTTTCCATAGTGTCCCGGCCCTGTTTGTTTTTCCTCTTCAAGGGTTTTTCTCCGGGTGTGCCTGGGTTCCCCAGCATTTTGCCTTCCTCAGCAGTTCCCAAACTGGTACCTGCCACAGATTCCGGCTCAGCTGTAGGGGCCCCAGGCTTCCCATAGAATTCCCTCAAATCAGAATTTGACCCCGTCTCAGAACTGTGTGCCCCCCCTGGTTGGTCCAGAGACTGCCCTGGGTGCGCACTGACCTTTTCCTCACTGACAGGTTTGTCTGAAGGAGAGGAAGCCTCAGCTTTTTTGAAAGTGGTTGTCTCCCTAGGCATATCCGAAGACTGCCCTGGGTTAACTATTTCACCTTCAGAGGACGCCAAGGCCGCCAAGGCCTTATAGTTTACTGCTTTTTTTACTGTTTACTGTTTCCGAATAGTTTACTGCTTAAATAAAAAAAATATTTATTTCGGAGTATATTATTATGCCAAAAATATTCTTTCTGGACACCAAAAGGTATTAAAAGTATTTTGAAAAGTTTTAAAAATTTTGACAACTCAAAATTTTGCTAATTTTCGTAATATATTGCACGAAAATTACGTAATTTATTCAACACTGACAAAATTTGCATAATGTTAAAAACTACGGTAAATTACGGTAGGTTTTGGACGGAGTCGGAGTCGGAGTCGGTGGAATTTAGTGTTTGCCACGAATTTTGATTGAACCTGTAAAAGACACCTACCACACCTACTACACCGACCGACCTAAGCAACCTAAGCAAAACCTCAAAATCAAACAAAACATTAAATTTAGCTTGATTTTAAGGTTTTGCTTAGGTTGCTTAGGGAAATTCTTAGAAACAAGAGGAGTTTCACCGGTATCGGGTAAAGTCCCAACTTAGGAAAGTCCCAACGTGGAAAGTCCCAACCAATCGATGAATCTCCCAACAGTTCAAATATTAGAAATACGTTTGCAAAACCGGTGTTAAACACGATAATTTTAAACAACCGAAAATAAATAAATGCATTAAATGAATGATAAATGGAATTATGCAATTTTGTAAACGAAAACGTACTTTCAAAAATGCAAGTTTCCACTCCAATGAGAATTTTTTTTTGATTTTTGGGCTTTGCTTAGGCTTAGGAAAAAATTAAAGTTTTTACTCTTCAGTTTAAAAAGCTTTATTAAATACAAATTTACCATAATACAATTTTGCTTGATTTTTAGGTTTTGCTTAGGCTTAGGTACTCAGTTTTTTGAATAAAGAATTTAATAAAAGTTTACCATGATAAAAATTTTGCTTGATTTTTGGCTTTTGCTTAGGCTTAGATTAAAAAGTTTTCAATAGATTGTTTTATTCGAAAAATAGGAAAAACTTGTCTTTTGAAAAGTGCGTTTACAAAATCACATCCACGAGACGAGTTTTCCGTATTTAATGCTATATTTTTATTAATTATGGTGCTAATTGACTAAAAAATAAAATGGTGTTTGTTGCAAACGTATTTTTTGATTCTGTTGGGACTTTCCACAAACTGTTGGGAGATTCCACAGTTGGGAGATTCACCCCTTTTGTTGGGAGATTGCTCGGAACCGTTTCACCCCTCGGTTGATCGGTCGGTGTAGTAGGTGTAGTAGGTGTGGTAGGTGTCTTTTAGTGCTTGCTATATTTTCAGTCACGTGTACGTAAAAAAGGCAAACACTAAATTCCACCGACTCCGACTCCGCCTCAAATTTGGTGACGTGCAAAATTCCCATAAAAGTAGTGTAAAATCCCCGTGGCCAAATTCCCCATAAAGTAGTGCAAATTTCCCATAACAATCGGAAATGCGTTTGCAAATTAAAATGTGTTAAAAAAACTAAGTTTTAATTATAAAAGCATTAAAAATGTTTTAATTTTTTCCTAAGCCTAAGCAAAGCCCTAAAATCAAGCTAACTTTATCATGATAAAGTTTTGTTGTATTTTCCAAGTGTTAAAATTTTAAGGAAATACTGCAAACGCATTATATTTATGGGGAATTTACACCACTTTATGGGGAATTTGCACAGTTTCATGGGGAATTTATACCATCTTATGGGGATTTTGTAACGTTTATGGGAATTTTGGCCTATGGGGAATTTGTCCATGGGGATTTTATACGAACCCTCCAATTTCTGCAAATTTTATAATGATGTGCAGGTTAGGCGTAATCAACACAAATTCGAGCAAAATGAACAAATTTTAATGCTTTTTTAGTCAAGTTAGCTTTCTTTAAGTGTACATTTTTAGAAATTTCCAATTTTTAACTGAATTATACTATAAAAAGCATTAAATTAAGTTTAAAACCATAAAATTAATAAATTTAAAATGAAATATAAGTAATTAATTTAAAAAAACTGATAAACTTCGAATTATTATTCTAGTGCAAGACCATGGTTTAGATTGTTTTGTTTGATTAAAGATTTTTTATGTGAATTTACAATTTAGGGTTTGGTTTAGTTTAATGATTCACGATTTTGGGTTTTTTAATTGAAACGTTAGTTCTAACAAATAATTATTAAAGATGTTTTTATGTTACAAAATTTTGCAAGAAAAAATTAAGACAATAAATTTTATTTTTCCTAAGCCTAAGCGAAATCTAAAAATCAAGATAAAATCCTAAAAAAAAAACTTTAAGAATTCTTAAATGCCGAATTACTTATTACTGCTTAAAGAAAAATAATATTTATTTTGGAATATATTATGCAGAAAAAAATCTTTCCAGACACCAAAAAGATTTTTTAAAATATTGTTGGAAGTTGTTGAAAACTTCTGCATTTCAAAATCTTACTATTTTCCATTTTTATTGCACGAAAAAGTCATAATTAATTGAACAATGACAAAATTTGCATAATGTTAAGAACTACGGTAAAGTTACGGTAGATTTTGGACGGAGTCGGAGTCGGTGGAATTCAGTGTTTGCCGTAAAAAACGGTTTTTGCGCCAATCGTACATTGAAGCACAATATTGGTGTATGGGAAAAGATTATAAAACATAACTCTTTGATATTCAAATACTGCATTGTTGTTTGTTATTAGGAAAATATTTACTTTTTTAAACTTTAAAAGCTCAGCAAACCAATAAACTATCCAGAACAAAATTTGATTTCATATTGCAAACTAATAAAAACAAAAAAGCTACTCCGTTTTACGAAATAATTTGGGTGTCCGGAAATTTTGTCTTCTACATCTCGTCTTTCAACATCTCGTCTTCTACATCACGTCTTCGGAAAACTCGTCTTTTAAACATCTCGTCTTGAAAAACTCGTCTTTTGGATGCGATTTTGTAAACGAATTTTCAAAAATGCGAGTTTCCACCCTTCTCCCCCCAATGTTAAAATTTTCGTTGATTTTTTGGTTTTGCTTAGGCTTAGGAAAAAATAAGGTTTTTACTCTTTAGTTCAAAAAGCATCATTAAATACAAATTTACCATGATAAAGTTTTGCTTGATTTTTAGGTTTTGCTTAGGCTTAGGTTCTCAGTTTTTTTGAATATATCATTTAATAAAAGTTTATCATGATAATTCTAATTAAGGAGGCGTACTTCCAGGTAATTTAACGCTTTAAATTTTCTCACCAGACTCACCAAGTGTTTTTTTACAATTTATCGTTTTTATTTAATGTTTTAATTGTTTATAATAATGTTATTATTCAAAATCAATTTAAAAAATTACGTAAATTTTTTCATACCAATATTGTGCTTCAATGTGCGATGGGCGCAAAAACCCTGTTTTACGGTAGGTAGACGCGACTGAAATTATACAGGCTCAAAATTCGTGCGCGGAAATTCGTGCGCGCACGAATTTCGTGCACTAACTTTATATACGTACATGTGATCCCACCGTTCCCAGTAATTATTCCGGTTCCCGGAAATTTCGTAGGTAATTGTAGTAGGTGTCTTTTAGTGCTTGCCTCGGGCTAACGGTAATTCCCATGGACCATGGACCAACATGGACCACGTCCATGAGGGGTGAAAGCCTCAGTTTAACAATACAAAACAATATAAAGTTGTTAGTGCACCTCAGGCTTAGGCTTAGGCTTAGCCTAAGTCTAAGCCTAAGCCGTTTAAAAGTTAGTGGGGATTTTGACAAGTGGGAATTTGCACGGTCCCTGTTAAGAGGCCTTCACCCCTCATGGACGCGGTCCATGTTGGTCCATGGTCCATGGGAATTACCGTTAGCCACATCTCAAGGCAAACTGTAAATTCCACCGACACCGACACCGACCAAAATCTACCGTAATCTACCGTAATTTTTAGTATTATGCAAATTTTAGCCTAAGCCTAAGCCTAACCTGCACATCAATATATAATTTGCGTAAATTTGAGGCGGTGTCAGTGTCGGTGTCGGTGGAATTTACAGTTTGCCCATCTCGGGAAGTTTCTAATTTTCAGCGCGCTGAAAAATCATTTTTTCAACACAGTTAGACTAGGCGGAAACGCCTTTTTTAGTCGGCTAAACAGTTTTAAACGCCTTTTTTGTTTTTCCTAAGCCTAAGCAAAACCTAAAAATCAAGCTAACTTTTATTATGATAGAGTTTCAGATTTTTCAGCGCGCTTAAAATTACCCCTAGGGCGCTGAAAATCAGAATCTGCCACATCTCGTCCTTCAACATCTCGTCTTCTACATCTCGTCTTCGGAAAACTCGTCTTTTAAACATCTCGTCTGCGGAAAACTCGTATTTGAACGCGATTTTGTAAACGCACTTTTCAAAAAAAACCATGCATTGAAAACCTTTTTTTATTTAAGCCTAAGCAAAAGCAAAAATCAAGCAAAATTTTTATTATGATAAACTTTTATTAAATGATTTATTCAAAAATTTGAGAACCTAAGCCTAAGCAAAACCTAAAAATCAAGCAAAACTTTATGATGGTAAATTTGTATTTAATGATGTTTTTGAACTGAAGAGTAAAAACCTTATTTTTTTCCTAAGCCTAAGCAAAACCCAAAAATCAAAGCAAATTTTTTTCATTAGGGTCGAAGCTCGCATTTTTGAAAGTACGTTTACAAAATCGCATCCAAAAGACGAGTTTTCCGAAGACGAGATGTAGAAGACGAAATGTTAAAAGACGAGATGTAGAAGACGAAATTTCCGGACACCAATTATTCCTGCGTAAAAACACCTTCGGTAAAAAAACTTTTAACAAATTACATTCTGGTAAAAATACCATCAGGTAATTTCACATTCAGACTAATTGACCATCGATCAATTTAGCTTGATTTTTAGGTTTTGCTTAGGTTCAGGAAAAATAAGCCCAAAGGCAGATTGTCAAATTACCCAATGTTATTTTTACCAGAATGTTATTCAATACATCAAATCAATCAATCAATTAAATTTATTTTTAGCAAACCCTAAAAAAAGAAAATCAAAACATAAAAAGTATTATAATAAATGTATCACAACTGCATTGTTTAAAATTAGAATTGCAAACATTTAAGTGTTAAAAAGTAAGTATAGATATAAGAGAAAGTTGAAAATACATATTAAGTAATAGCGCAAACAAAGAAAATTAGAAGAAATAGTACCAAGTTTAAAGCAACAGATTAAAGTTTTAGGATAGAAAAAAGACAGTAAATGAAAATGAAAATCAATGATATATGTGTAATGTTTTTGTTGTTTCGCGATCCAAAAGTAACACAGTGTAGTATATTTTGTATAACATAAAAGAAATATCTTTAATTTGCAAAGAAGAAATCTTTTGATTGCAGACATGTTTTGTTATTAATTATTTTATAGATTTGGCATAAATTCATTTTTGTTCTTCGTTCAGAAAGTTTCTCAAGTTTTAAAAAAGCCAACCTGTTTTCATGGCTGGGGTATTTAAGACCACAAAATTTAAATAATCTTTTAGTAAAACTTTTTTGAACATTGTAAATTATTTTAAAATCTTTTATTAAATAAGGGTTCCAAACCATACTAACATACTCTACTATCGGCCGGACATAAGATTTATATGCCCTTACTAAATTTTTTTAGACTTTGCTTTGAAAGTTCTAAAAATTAAGGCTGAGCGCTGCATGGCTGCATCAGCGACTCTTTCACAATGATATGAAAATTTAAATTTTAAGACATATAAACCCCTAAGTCTCGGACTGTTGTAGAGTTTTTAGTGTTTGATTATTAATTGAATAGGTTTTGTTTAAATGTTCATTAGATGGTCTAATATGAAATGTTTCACATTTATTTTCAGCAAGTGTAAGCTGCCAAACTTTTTGACCATTCTGCTATTTAAATCTTTTTGAAGCATGGCAGATTGAAATTCAATGCTTTCTTTATCATAAGCAGAAAATTCAGAGTAAACTTTTGCATTGTCTGCAAAAAGTTTAATCTTAGAATTTTCTACACAGCCTACTATATCATTAATATAAATCAAAAATAGTAATGGGCCCAATACTGATCCTTGTGGAACAGAATTGGTAACCTTATAAGAAGAAGAGACAGACTTGTTTATAACCACTTGCAGTGTCCTGTTGGATAAAAACGCTTGATTCCAATTTAAAAACTTTCCAGTAACTCCATATTTTTCAAGTTTATATAGAAGTTTTTTGTGGGAAACAGTGTCAAAGGCTTTAGCAAAATCCAAATAAACCATATCTATAGATATCTTGTTTTTAAAGCTGAAGTCCAATCATAGAATGTTTGTAATAGTTGCGTGATTGTTGATTTTTTGTCCTTGAAACCATGTTGTGACCTGGACAGTAATTTTTGGAAAAAGGAAAAAAGTTTATCACGCACGTTTTGCAGGAGAATGAAGTTAACGAGATTGGCCTGTAGTTTTCTTTTCAATTTTTAAGTTTTTTCTTTGAAAATTGGAATAACTAATGCTATAAGCCAGTCATTTGGAAGTTTTCCTGTCTGGAATGATTAGTTAAAAATTTTAACTAAAGGCTCAGCGAGGACTTTTGCAAGACGTTTTAAAAAATAGGCAAGAATACAATCAGGAGTTTTTGAGAATTTATTTGGCAACTTTTTTAAAGCTTTTAACACATGTTTGCTAGTAAATTCTAAATTAGTTAGCTTATCCAATGATTCAGGATTAAAATGTGGAAAATTATTATCATCTTTAGTAAAAATAGCACTAAAATATTCAGCAAACACAAGTCAGTTTTTTCCAAATCTTCATAAGCAAATGTGGAGTCATCTTTTAGCAAAGAAGGAATATTGCTTCTTGATTTAATCTTTTTATATTTACAAATTTATAAAAACTTTGGATATCCCCTTGGTTGAGCGTCTGCTCTTCTAAAAAAATGTTGTGTTCTTAACTGCTTCAATATAATCTTTATTTATCTGTTGGTATTCTTTTTTCATATTCTTGTTTTTTCTTACATGCGATAGTTTTAATTTTTTTCCTTTGGAGTTTAACTATGTTTGCCGGATATTTATGCTTTTTAGTATTTAACCTATGGAGTTACCTGGAACATATTTATTAATACCTTCTAGTAGTTTTAGTTTAAAACATTGCCACTGATCCTCAACACTGGAACATTTTTCAAAAAGTTCATCCCAGTTATATGAAGCATATAACTAAAAAAAAAGATTCATAGTCTGCATCAACAAAATTTGGTACAATTTCTTTTTGATTTATATTATTCATTTGATTATTTAAACAGATATTGAGTTCAAATATAATAGAAAGATGGTCAGAATTAAGAAAATTTGGCGCTACATCTGCTGAGTTGAAAATATCTACATCAAGGCCAGAATTCATAAAGCGCGGTATACACCGTGTATGTGTATCTGGTGTATACACGGTGTAAACTACAGTATATTTGGGGGCTAGCACGGTGTTAACTTGTCCGGATTACCTAACACCGTGCTAGCCCCCAAATATACCGTAGTTTACACAGTGTATACACCGGATACACATACTCGGTGTATACACCCTGTATACCCCGCTTTGTGAATTCCGGCCCAGTAGTAAAAATGAGGTCTAAGAAATTATTTTCTCTTTTGGGTGTTTTTATGAGCTGAGAGAGTCCTAATTGACTGAATAAAAAAAAGTAGTTTTCTTCATTTTGACTGTTTGAAACTATTTCCATATTATCCCATCTAATCCCAGGGAGATTGAAATCTCCACAGAGTAAAATAGTACCATCAAAATTATAAACTAGGTTTCTGAGTAGTTCGAAAATTAATTCATCCTCTTGTCTAGTTGTTTGAGGGCGCCTATATAAATAAACAACTCAGTCTTTAAAAAGTATATCACAAGCTTATATTTCTATATCTGCATATCTGAGATTTACTTGATTTGGTGATTATTTTTAATCATTAACAGAACGCAACCATAATTACTTTTTGGCCTTTCATAACGGATTATATGATATTTATTTATTGGATTAATTAATTCATTATTTATGTCATGATATAACCAAGTTTCAGTGACAAATAATAAATCAAAATTTAAGCAATTATATGTTGAATTTGTACCCGATAATAGAATGTCAAACTCCGTCAAGGAATTTCTGAAACTTTCGCATTAAAACATATCGCTTTAATTTGTGCTGCGCTGCGATTGGGTCGCAGAAATTTGCGTCGCAGAAGTTCCTATGGAGTTTTGACTATTTCTTCCTTTTTTCAAAACCTTTTTTCTCAATAATGTCAAATGTATACGGATCACCGTGATCAGTGTATCTCACTTAAAGCTTAGAGTTAGCATAATTTTCTCTGTGTTCTTTAACAGTTTTTATCAGATTTTCTTGAGTTGTGCGCTGATCAAAGGTTAGAGATGGGCGGATATACACACCCTTAAACTTGCTTTCTTTTAACTTGCTCCCAGAGCGAGCAATTTTATTGCGCACCCCAATACTAGCAAACTTAATTTTCATTAGACGAGGCTTAGGGCGTCCATTCATGTTTTTGATTGTGCCTATTCGAAAATAGTCCACAATTACTATGCTTCCAGAGTCTCCAGCCAGTTTATCCACCAGCTCTTTCACCTCAGCAGAGTCGCTGTTCGTCTCTGGCAGGCCGCTGACAACAGGAAATTGTCCATGTTCTTGTTTGGCATCCAGCTTTGCCATGTGGTCTTTGAACAATTCGTTCAACATTGGAAGGCGCTGCTTCACTACGAGAGAAAGAAAAAAAGAAAGAAATTAATTTTTAGTAAATACAAAAGCATGTATTACATAACTTTTACACACAGTGTTAAGTATACATGGAATTTATCACAAGCAGAGTACAAGAATAAGAATAGTACAATATATTAGTAAATATTTTTTATATTACAAAAAAAAACAGACAAAACAGTTGCTGGGAGACCCCAAAAGGGAGAGATAAAAAAAAGTAGTAATGAGCAACAGTTTTCTGAAAAAGTAGTATAAAATTTTTGTTACAAAACTAGATCATGAAATGAGTGTACTGTGTGCGATCCACGCAACACAATTCACTAAACAGTAAATGTAAAAACAGGGAAAAAAATTGTGTTTGCTAAAAATTGGTCAGGAGGCTGAAGATTTGTTTGAACCTTCAGCACTAATACTGAGCAGAGCACTACACGAACCTTCCTAATCTTTATCAGGAAAAAAATACAAACAAAATTTGAATATTACTAACCAATTAAGCAGGGGACTGGGTGGTAATTGAGCAAAACACTATTAATTTCACATTAATGTTAAGTTAGTGATTTTCTAAAAACACGGACCGATTCAGCAGTAACCTGAGAGGCTTTCAGACTGTTCCAATTAGAAATAGCGCGATTAGGAAAACAGTATTTTCTTGCATCAATTCTGCAGTCCTCAACTTGCAATTTAAATGGGTGACCTCGAGTTGGGTTGGTATTGAAACAAAAAAGATTTTCTGAAAATAGACAATATTTACCATTTATTGTTTTATATATTTCACATAAATCAGTTTTGTTCCTTCTATCTGAAAGTTTTTCAAGTTTTAAATATGCTAGGCGACTTTCATAGTTGGTGTAACAAAGACCACAGCATCTAAATAATCTTCTTGTATAGTATGTTTGAACCCTCTCTATTAACTTAGAATCTTTTATTAAATAAGGATTCCAGATAACACTCTCATATTCTAACAGTGGTCCGATGGAGGATTTATACGCTTGCATTAAATTTTTAACTGAGTCGGCAGTAAATGTACGGAAAATAAGTGCAGATGTTTGCAAAGCGCGTTCAGCTATTTATTGACAATGTTCTGAAAATTTTAAATTATTACACATATAAATCCCAAGATCCTTAACAGTTGTACTCTGTTTTAAAGTTTGATCATTTACTCTGTAATCATAGCCACAAAAACTGGTTATTGTCCCAATATGGAAAGTTTCACATTTATTTTCAGCAAGGTTTAGTCGCCAGGTTTTTGACCATTCTGTCACATTTTTTAGATTTTTTTGTAAATTTAAAACTTGCTGATTTGTAGAACATTTGTTATTAGGAAAATAGTTTGCATAAATTTTCACGTCATCAGCGAATAATTTAATTTTTAAATTTTTAACACTCTTAAAAATATCATTAATATAGATCAAGAACAGAAGTGTACCCAAAACTGAACCTAGCGGAACAGAACTGGTTACTTTATAAGAAGAAGAGGTGGAATCATTGATAACAACTTTTAATGTTCTGTTGGTCAAAAAGGGACTAATCCAGTTTAAAAATTTTCCATTAACTCCGTATTTATTAAGTTTGTACAAAAGTTAATGGAAAGTTTAAAAATTTTCCATTAGGGTAACTGACTTAATTTCGGCCACGCCTTAATTTCGGCCACCAATTTAGGGTGTTAGAAAATTGGCTTATTTTTAAAACACAAAAGAACTAGCACAAAAGTAACTGGATTAATGTTGAATAAAGTGTTTTTGCAAAAGTTTTGTATTTTTGTTATTCTACATTATCAACATTTTTACACAAAAAATGAATTTTTTGTGATTTTCCTAATTTTTTCTTTATGTTTAAACTGCATCAAATTTAGAACGAAGCAATATATAACCTTAAAATATCTTCTATTTAAGGCTTAAAGTTGTTAATTTTCATGTTTTAATATTTTCTTCAAAATCATTTTGCAATGCGTTTAACTAACTGCGCATTTTAAGATTCCGTTAATTTCGGCCACCTTAAAATTTAGGTGAAAGAACCTGCCGTTTTTTGTTGTTTTTAAACATCATTGTACTACCGTATTTATAAAGAATTTTTTTTGCTCTTTTGACTTTGTTTTGACGGTTTTTAAGCCAAAAATAAAAATTGAACAAAAAATACAAATTATTAAAACTTGTTTTTTTAAGGTTTTGACATAATTAATTAAAGTCTTGCTAATAACTATTAAAGTTCGCAAACGGGAAAAATTAAGTTATATGTACCAAGAACAATACCTAAGGGTAAATTTGCAACCTTTAGAAATTTTTATTGTTCGATAAAGCAATAGTTATGGCCAGTTTTTTGTAGGTGGCCGAAATAAATGGCACGCGCCTTAACTTCGGCCACTTTAAAAAAAAAGTTTAAACCTTCACTGATTTTTAAGTGTGACAGAAATACTCTAAATTTTGCACTGGAATAACAAATATAGCTATTGTTTGATTTTTAGGCCAAATTTTGGCTTGATTGAAAAAGCCAGAAAAAACTTATTCAAAAAAAATAAAAAAAGGTGGCCGAAATTAAGTCAGTTACCCTAAGTTTCTACCTGCTGCAGACATCCGCAACAATTATATGGGGCTAACAACAATAACGAAAATATATATGGGGCTGCAGACTCTTGGACGTCTCCTCCAAATTTCGGACGCGCTGTTCCAGTTGTCCTTTTTCGTCCACCCACGTTTCACTTTCAGCTTCCAGTATTTGTAAGAAAATCAAATATCCAAGAAATTTTAACGCTGGTATAATCAAAAATATATATTGGTATAATTACGTGAAACCGATCCCGGCTAACTCGGTTTTACTCCACTATTTTTACTCCACTCCTTTTTTTAAGCTTAAGCCTACGCGTTACTAAGCCTAAGCAAAGCCTAAAAAACAACCTAAACTTTCTTCGCGCAGCTATTTGTTAAAGTTTAGGTTGTTTTTTAGGCTTTGCTTAGGCTTAGGAACGCGTAGGCTTAAGCTTAAAAAAGCAGTGGAGGGCGTTTGCTATTCTCAGTAATGGTAATCTTCAGTAATTCTCAGTAATGACTTCAGATTCTAAGATTATCCATTCGCAGTTGTTTCCTAACCTAAGCTTACGTACGTGTTCCTAAGCCTAAGCAAAACCTAAAAAACAATCTAAGCTTTTGTTATGCAGTTGTTTGATAAAGTTTAGCTTGTTTTTTTAGGTTTTGTTTAGGCTTAGGAACACGTAAGCTTAAACTTTGGGAAAAAAGTGTAGGTTGTTTTTTTAGGTTTTAATTAGGCTTAGGAACACGTAAGCTTAGGTTAGGAAACAGCTGCGGGGGTGAAATCTGCATAAGTACTTCCTGCTAGCCGCTAAGATTGGTCATTACTGAGAATTACTGAAGATTACCATTACTGAGAATAGCAAACGCCGAGTGGAGTAAAAATGTGGAGTCAAACCGAGTTAGAACCACATCAAATTCATGGACCTCAATACTCCTGGACAGTCGGCGTTTTGAGAGGGATGTGCAACAGATACGGATCCCGGAAATTTCGTCTTTTACAACTCGTTTTCGAAAAACTCGTCTCTTGGATGCGATTTTGTAAATGCACTTTTCAAAAGACAAGTTTCTCCTATTTTTTGACTAAAACAATGTATTGAAAACCTTTTTTTACCTAAGCCTAAATAAAAGCCAAAAATCAAGCAAAATTTTTATCATGATAAACTTTTATTAAATGATTTATTCAAAAAACTGAGAATCTAAGCCTAAGCAAAACCTAAAAATCAAGCAAAACTTTATCATGGTAAATTTGTATTGAATAATGCTTTTTGAACTGAAGAGTAAAAACCTTATTTTTTTTCCTAAGGCTAAGCGAAACCCTAAAATCAAAAAAAAATTATCATTGGGGTTGAAACTCGCATTTTTGAAAGTACGTTGACAAAATCGCGTCCAAACGACGAGTTTTCCGAAGACGAGATGTTTAAAAGACGAGTTTTACGAAGACGAGATGTAGAAGACGAGATGTAGAAGGCGAAATTTCCGGACACCACAGATACATCACTGACTGATTCTACATGTTTTTTAGTACTAAATGGAATTTTATTATGCTATAAAATTTTCAAAAAAACACTATTTTTAAACTATAAAAAACATTGTTACATTCAAAATCACTTAATTGTATAAAAAATTATATATATAAAAGATTTAAGCCCGAAAATTAAAGATTTGAGCACATGTAAAATCTGTCAGTGGCGTATTTTTGCACACCCAGAGATCCATTCCAAGGAAACACCGACTGTCCAGGAGTATAGAGGTACATGTCGAAGTCCACCCACGGTTAGCCCCTGAAAAAGGTAGACCTTAAATTCCACAGACTCCGACTCTACCTCAATTTTCTGCAAATTCAGCCGTATTCACGAACCGGCGAGGCCTCGCCGGGAGTCGACACCCGGCGTCTCTGTGCTGAGCGCAGAGTTTTCACCTATCGTACATTGAAACACAATGCTACTAAACTTGTGGATATAGTTGGATATTTTGATTTACAATCATGTATTTTATTTAATGCTAATTATACATAATAATAATAATCTATAATTAAAAATAAACATCAGAAATTACGTAATTTATTTTTATAATATTGTGCTACAATGTTCGATATACGCGAAATTCCCGCTGAGCGCGGAGACGCCGGGCGTACGCCCGGCGAGACCTCGCCGATTCGTAAATACGACTGATGGACTGATGTGCGTAGCTTAGTCGGAATTAGCCGAAATTCGGGGAAATTAAATAAATTTGAATGCGTCTTGAATGCAATTTCGCAAATTTCGGGAAAACTAACTACTTACTTTTATTTGTATAACACTATAAAAAACATTAAATTAAGTTAAAAAATAGTGAATTTAGAATAGAATATAATTAGTTTATCAGAAAACTAAAGGTAAACCCAACGTAGCTGCAACAGTTGTTCGTTAGATTAAAAAATGCCCTCCATTTAATAACCACTCAAATCACGAGAATCTGACGTCACTTCATCAAACAAATGCTTCATATTAAATCAAATCTAATTGGCTGATAAAATGACGTCAGATTCACGTAATTTGAATGGTTACTCAATGGGGGCATTTTTTAATCCAACGAACAACTGTTGCAACCACGTTGGGTTTACCTTTAGTAAAGTTCCATTTTGTCATTATAGTAAAAACACAGAACACAGTTTGTAATGTTCTTTTGATTTGTTAAATTAAAGACAATTCATTTAAATTTACGGTTAGGTTTAGACTCAGGATTCACTGTATTGGTTTTTAAATTGAAACTTTTGTTATAACAAATAGTAAAACTGTTTTTATGTTAGAAAGTTAAACATAAAACCATTTATAATATCGAAACATTTCTTCAGTCTTAGCAAAACTTAAAAATCAATATAAAAGCCTAAAAAATGCTAAAAATTCTTTGAAAATTGAAAATGCCAAATAATTTACTCATCAATGAAGTATTTATCTGACAATAAAGGGTTTACAACTTAATTACACACCAAGTTCGATTGTATAGTTTTCAAGTTTGTACTTAGTTTTCAAGTTTTCAGTTTGTACCGGAATTTTAATACAGTACATTACCAGTATTTTGTTTTTTGAATTTTTTAATGCAGTGCAGTACAAAATTTACCCACGTTCTCTAAGTATAGTTGGCGCGGTGCCGTGGGCTAAATTGCATTGTGGAATCCTCGCACTACCGATAATTGGAATTATATTTTTGAACTATAAATAAAAATAGGAAGAAAAAGATGATAAACATGAATTACAAAATTTACCAGGTGCTCTAGTTACAGAGTTACAGTTGTGGCAGTGCTGCTATGGGGTATGCAGTGCTATGCTATGCAGTGCTGCTATGGGGCTAAATAGCAGTGGGCGCTCCCGCGCCACCGATGATTGCAATTATTTTTTTGTAATAAAAAAATTAAGAAAAGAAGATGATGAACATAAATTACAAATTTTATCCAGATTATTTTAATATAGCTGGTGCTGTACCGCAGGGTTAAATCGCCGCGTGAACGATGAAAAAATATTAATTTTAAAATAATGAGCTTTAGAATTATAATAATAAACAGAAGAAGATGAACATAAAGTTTAAAAAAATTTACCAACATTCTCTAATTATAGTGTGCACGGTGCTGTGGGGCTAACCGCCGCGTGGCGTTCCCGCGCTACCGATGCTTTTATTATTTTTTTTAAATAAAACTTTGAATTAATTTTGTCATCAGTAATGCAAGAATTAAAAAAAACTTTGTTGTTTCCGCCGTTTTTTGAGCAGTTAAAGTAGATGGCGCGGGGAACGGGTTCGGTTTCCACCACCAATTAAAACCGGTCTTCTGCTTTTTTGTGTGGTTTCTATAAGGGGCTGTTCGTATTCTGCTCTGTACAATCCTTATTGTTGCCAAAGGGCTGTGATTGTGCGGTTGGGAGTTTTTATTTGTCTATTTTTCAAATTTTTTATTTTGATCAATAAATCGATAACAAGGACCTAAATGAAAAAGTGCTTCCTAAGAAAGTTGCGTAATTCTCTCTTCTTTCCAATCAGCCCATGTTAATTTTTGATAAATCAGTAACGAATGAGGAATATCGCTTTTAAGGATTGAGCGTTGGAATAATAATAATAAGAAGAAGAAGGAGAAGAAGAAGAAAAGAAGAAGAAAAAGAAGAAGAAAAAAATAAGAAGAAGAAGGTTCTGAATATAAAAATTTACCCACGTTTATTTTTATTTTTTTCAATTTACCCAGAATTCATAATGGTTTTTGGCATATTTTGGCGATTTTTGGCATACGAGATCTCGTGAAAAACAGAAATATTTTGCAACGAAATTTTTTTAAAACCCTTAGAAATATGCACTACTCATTATTTATTAGGAAAGATACTTCCAATAAAGAGAAATTGTTACCCTTTTTTACGTACGTAACAATTTATAAGTATTTATTGTATTTATGGTTTAATATACAATTTTCCGTGAAAAATGGGGGTTAATTTTTTCAAAAATTTGGTTAAACTTTGATTTAATTTAATTATGGTAAAATTAACTCTAGATAGTATATTTCTATTGAAATTTATAATTTTTGGAAGGCCATAATATTTTTTTGTATTTTTTAACGCATAAATAGTTCTGTCGTGCGTCGTGCATTTTATCGATTTATTTTAGAGGGTTTGTTTATAAATCGGTTTTAGAGCTCCTGCTCCCATGGTTGCAGTGGCATAGTCGGTGAGCGCGTCGTCAAATTTTTAAAAGGCCCGAAATCTATTCCCACATAAAACATATTTGCCACAATTTTTGTTTGATTTTAATAATGTTTTTTTAATTTTTTATAATTAAAAAAATTTATTTCACATAAATTCAAAAAATATCATTATTGTAAACAGAATTTGTTGCCTGCTTTTCGCCAATAAGTCAAATTTTCGTTATTTGAATATTTTAAAGAAATTGGTTTACTACTGAACGCTCTGCAATAAAAACTTTCCGGAAAGACCTTAAGTTTAGAGTTAGCCGAGTACCAGATACAAGTTACTTCGGCTCCAAGTTCCCCAAATTTAGTCAAAATCCTGTATTTGGATTTCATTCCTTGACAGAATTAGTCGAAACATAAAACATACGTAAGTGCTCAACGAATTATTTTAAAACAAAAATGATGTTAGTAATTTTTTACTTTAACATTTAAAAAACCATTAAAACACATATATACTTACCGCACATGACATATAAATATATAAAAATGATCAAAAAAATCAAAATATTTCTTTGTAAACTAGCCTGAAAAATGATCTAACAATAGAGCAGAAAAAAGGGGCGATTTCTCCCCGGGCGTATCATGGGTGGCGCAGGAGCGCCACGGGGCGATTTAGCCCCGTAGCGCCGCGCCAACCATTATTAGAGAATGTGGGTAAATTTTGAAATTCAGAACTTTCTTCTTCTTATTATTATTTATTATTATTATTATTATTCCAACGCTCCATCCTTAAAAGCGATATTCCTCATTCGTTACTGAATGATCAAAAAAAACATGGGCTCATAAGAAAGAAAAAGGAATTACGCAACTTTCTTAGGAAGCACTTTTTTGATTTAGGTCCTTGTTATCGATTTATTGATCAAAATAAAAAAATTGAAAAATAGACAAATAAAAACTCCCAAACGCACAATAACAGCCTTTTGGCAACAATAAGGATTGTAAAGAGCAGACAACCAACATCCCCTTATAGAAACCGCACAAAAAAAGCAGACCGGTTTTAATTGGTGGCAGAAACGGCACCAGTTCCCAGCGCCATCTGCTTCAACCGCGCGGAAATCAGTAAAAACAACAGAAGGCTTTTTTTAAATTTTGCATTACTGATGACAAAATTAATTCAAAGTTTTATTTATTAAAAAATAATAATAAGCGTCGGTGGCGCGGGAGCGCCACGCGCCGGTAATCATCGGTGGTGCGGGGTGCCACACTGCAATTTAACCCACGGCACCGCGCCAACTATACTTAGAGAACGTGAGTAAATTTTGTAATTCATGTTCATCATCTTATTATTATTTTTTTTACTTTAAAAATTATAATTGCAATCATTGGCGCACGGCATCGTGCCAATTATATTTAGAGAACGTAGGTAAACTTTGTCTGGAGCGCAACTGTACTGCGCTAACTATAATTAAACAACGTGGGTAAATTTTGTAATTTAAATCCATCTTCTTCTTCTTATTATTTTTTATTTTATCTCGGCAACGCAATGATTATAAACATATGTCATTGCGCAGCTAAAACTATAGTTTATTAGGTTATTTTTTAATTTAATTTAAAAAAAGTGGTAGACTAGCCTTGAAAAATGCTCTAAGAATAGAGCAGGAAAAAGGGGCGATTTTTCCCCGGGCGTATGTTTAGACAGAAAAGATGTAGACTAGTCTGAGATGGACATTATGTGGACTATAGGAAATTTGCATTTGGTTTGGCCAGCTGCTCACTAAATAAAAATTTCTGCGATATTATAATGATTTGTTTATACATTGATTTAATCACGCAGCACTGTTGCATTTTTTTTAGTTTGATAAAATGTCAATTGAAAAAATCATACTCACAGCAATCTTTGACAAGCGCGAAATCGCCACTTTTACAAATTTATAGTTGTTTCTTACACATACAAATATAATCTTATAATTGAAAAAGTGGCGATTTCGCGCTTGTTAAGATTGCTGCGAGTATGATTTTTTCAATTCACATTTCATCAAACTAAAAGAATGCAGTGCTGTGTGATTAGATAAATGTATAAACAAATCATTATCATATGGTAGAAATTTTTATTCAGTGAGCAGCTGGCAAAATCAAATGCGAATTTCCTATAGTCCACATAATCTCCATCTCAGACTAGTCCACATCTTTTCTGTCTAAACATACGCCCGGGGAAAAATCGCCCCTTTTTCCTGCTCTATTCTTAGAGCATTTTTCAAGACTAGTATCAACTCTCTTAACCTTGTTTGCACTTTTTTCACTAAAACATTTGCATATTTTACAAAAACGGACTTCCTAAGGGACAAGAAACTGTTGTAGATACAAACGTTGGAAAAATAAAAAAATGCCGCGGAGGGAAGAACCTAGACCGCAGCAAGTCCGCAACTCAACCACTCGCATATCAGACAACGGGAAGAAGAAAAAGAGGCATAAAACAAAGGGTGAGAGTTTACAAACAACATTGTAATTTTTACCAACACTGATTTATTTGTACATGCCTTTTCGCAAACAAAATTAAGAGAGAAATTACTCAATTTAGCAAAAGCAGATTTTTTTAAAGAATAAAGTTGGTTAATTTTTTTTGTGAAAAGGCGGAATCAAAAAAAATTATGTTTTTATTTGTTCTACGTTTTTAGTCATAACTGCACAATTTTAATTAGTCCTCTCTTGTCTGCATACTAATTTACGAGGTCAACCAGATATAATTTAACCATAGTCGATTTTTGAGCTCTAAGACCTTTTAAAACCTTGCAACAATTCTAAAACTTTTGGGTGTCAAGAAATATTTTTCTGTATAATATCTTTTGGAATAAATGTAACGTCCCGCATTCTGTGTAAAGAGGTTATAACTGCAATTTCTTCCAGAATGTGTAGTCTGATAATAATTGTACCAAAATACCATACGTCCTTATGGTGCAAAAACAAAGTACAAAACAAAAGAACTTTTATTACCAGAACTACACTCCGACCAATCGCAGGTGAACTTTGAAATTGAACAATCGTGAACAATCGCTGATATCAATATCTCTTTATCTTCAAGTGTCAAAAGCCGTGCTTATAAGCAACGCGAAAACCGGTCTCATTCAAACCTTCATAAAAATTCATGATCGTTCTCAAAATTTGATCAAAAACTCGTAAAATTATGATTTAATAGTATATACCAAGCGGTGTTTATCATCTCCCAGTAATAAAAACTTTTTTCCGACTTATTCAAAGACGAGATGTATAAAAAAATAATGTAAAAAACGAAACTTCTACACAGACACACTAACTTGGTGTGTGCAAGTTGCGACTTTTACATTGCGTTTTTCAACATCTCGTTTTCAACATATCGTTTTCAGGTAACTCTTGTTTTTTCGGTGTTATTTTATTAACGTACTTTTCAGAAACGAGTTTTCCACCAAAAAAAATTAAACAGGTATGGCGCAAATAAAAAAAAATATCATGATAATTTTTGCTTGATTTTTTGCTTTTACTTAGATTTAGGAAAAAAATAAGGTTTTGAATCCATGATTTTACTCACAAAATATTGGTTTTTAGAACAACAAAGTCTTTTTTCCAAAAAATTGTAACCAAGCCAAAAACCAAAAAATCGTCATTTACAAAATAAGTTTTAAAAATTGAATCCAAAAACAAGTTTTCCGGTAACGAGATCTTTCCGGAAAAGATGAAAGGTCCTAACTCCTAAAGGAACCTCCAAGTCCAAACACTTATACTCCGGTTGCCAGAATTTTCGTCTTTTACATAACATCTTTCAACATCTCGTCTTTTCTCGTCTTCGGAGAGTTTGTCTTTGGTGCGATTTTCTAAAATTACTTTTAAAAGACAAGTTTTCTGTATGTTGTGACTTAAACCAGGGATTCTGAAAACTTTTAATTCCTAAGCGTAAACAAAATCTTAAAAATAAAAAAAATTTACCATCATTTAATGATTTGTTATTAAAGACTGAAAACCTAAGCCTAAAAAAACTCAATAATCAAGCAAAATTTTATTGTGGTAAATTGGTATTTAGTGTGTGTTTGAAATTAAAGATTGAAACGTTATTTTTTCTAGGCCTAAGTGAAACCTAAAAATTAAGCAAAACTTTATTGTTTGGGTGTAAAACTAGTTTTTAAAAAGTACGTTTACAAAAATCACACCCAAAAGACGAGTTTTCCAAAGATGAGAAACAAAAAACTAGTTTTCCAAATACAAGATGTAGAGGACAAAATGTTTAAAAACAAAATGTAAAAGATGAAATTTCCAAACACCTTATCATTCCCAGTAGTTTTTCCATCGCAAAAATACCTTTGGTAAAATCACCTTTGACAAATCAGTTTTGGGTAAAAATACCTTTGGATAATTGGACATCGAACTAATTGACCATTGATCAGTGACTGCCAAATATTTATTTAAACATACCAATAAAGTTGTAAAAAGCAAGAGAAAATGTAATCACATACAGAATTACTCACGAACGAAGATAAATTACATTGTACACAATTTAATAAAAAAGAGAAAAAACCTGAGGCTTTAAACAACATACCGGATTGTTTTTTTAATAAAGGGGAAGGAAAACACAGAGCCATATGGCTTCTTATATGTGCCTATCGAATTTGATAAAACCATTAAACTTTAATTGTTTTATTTTGTTTTTAAAACTGTATAACGTTTTGACGTTCACGACGGATTGCGGTAAAACATTCCAGTATCTTGCTGCTCTCAAAAAGAAAGGATTGAAATAAACATCTTTTTTTGCGTTGGGTATTTCTATCATTAGGTATGATTGCTTCAAGCTTGATAGGTGCCCCAGTTAAAAAATTCTTCAAATTTTATATCATTTAGTTTATTAATAATTGAATAAAACAATGATAAATCAATATGTATTTTACGTTCTTCAAGAGAAATTAAGTTTAAAAATTTTAAGCGCTCTATATGTTTCTCGCACAGTTTAAACAACATTTAGCAAATAGGCGTCTTGTGAAATAGCGCTGCACTTGCTCAATCCTATCAATATCTTTCAAGAGATATGGGGACCAAACTGGAGAACAGTAGGGTAGTGCATTTAATTTCGGCTTTTTTCCCAATTGGGCATTTTTGATTTTGGACTATATCTTTGGTAATTCTGGACGGAATACGACGTTTGATAGCTGAAATGAGAGCTAATTATATGTAGATGACAGTCGTGAGCTTTTTATTTGTTATGTTGTGATATTTTCATGTGAAATTGTGTGATTTATAAAAAATAAAATTGTTACTCGTTTTTAGAACATGGGCATTTCATGATTACGCAATAAATTGGTTTAAAAATTAAATTGTCCTGGTAAAATTTAGACAATTTTCAGAATTTTTAGTCCTCGTGTTCTACGTTGCGTCTGTGGTGAGCAATCGTTATAAAATAAAATAGTGTAATTTCGGCATATTGCATATCACATATTGCTGTGGTAAAAACGGGTTGAATTAAGTGGTCGGATGTCAAATTGTAATTGTCAATAGTTAAAAGACAACGTTGAAATGTGTGGGAGTCATAGCACTGTACTTAAACTCGATTAAGAGGGTCCTTTTAAAAAGTGCCGAAATTGAATGCACTTTTTTCCCAAATTTTGCTCATTATGATACCATTTGGCATTTTAGCTGTAACTTTTTGCCAGTTACACGTTGAACAACAAATAGAAACTTAAATTAAACAAAACTGTCTGGAGATAATGATAGGCTTTTAAATTTTTGAAAATGATGATTTTTTGACTGAGAAACAATCGATTGTTTGTAAAGTGCCGAAATTAAATGCATACATTTAATTTCGGCAATTTTCCGTTTTTTTAAAAACTGATTTAATTAAGTACAAAAACAACTTTCGTACAGTGATACTTTTATGACGCAACGCAGTATCCTGAAAGCTTTAAAATGAACTATCAAACATAGAAATCGGGCCATACAGTAAAAAGTTACATTGGAAAAACGAAAAAGTGCCGAAATTAAATGCACTACCCTACTCCAAAATATGTCTTACATAGCTTTTGTATGATGTAAGAATAGCATTTATATTTTTGGTCTTAAAACAACGAAATATTATGCTTAAAACTTTATATGCATTTTTTGTAAATAGATTTGCAGTGATCCGTCGATTTTAAAGACTTGGAAACTATAACTCCTAGATCCCTAGCTTCATCAGTAGTTTTTAAAACTTGCCCATCAATAAAAACACGAATGCATGGATTATCGTGACCTACGTAAAGGGTAGTGCATTTAATTTCGGCACTTTTTTGTTTTTCCGATGTAACTTTTTACTGTATGGCCCGATTTTTATGTTTGATAGCTTGTTTTGAAGCTTTCACGATACTGCGTTGCGTCACAAAAGTTTCACTGTACGAAAGTAGATTTTTTATTTAATTAAATCAGTTTTTTAAAAAATAGAAAATTGCCGAAATTAAATGTGTAATTAAATTATTTTCGGTTTTTGATCTAATTTGATATAGCTTGACATCATCGGCGAACAACTTACAGAACACATTGGGAATTTCTTTTGGTAAGTTGTTAATGTATAGCAAAAATAATAGAGGTACAAGTACCGATCTCTGAGGCACTCCCGATATAAAGTTACTGTTGTTTGAATATGTGTTTTCAACAAAGACCTTTTGTGAACGACAAAATAAAAAAGCTTTTATTCATTCTAGCAAATCCCCCTCAATTCCATAGCTTAAAAGTTTTAAAATAAGTTTCGAGTGAGAAACTGGGTCAAAAGCTTTAGTCAAAATAAATAATATCTACAACCAGATTATTTTCTTAAGCTTTATTCCAATCAAAAAAAGATTCCAAAAGTTGAGAACATGTTAATTTTCTGCGTAAAAACCCGTGTAAAGTAAAAAGTAAAAACCGTTAAAAGTTTGACAAATTTCCAATGATATTTTTTTACCAGAATGTCATTTGTAAAAAAGTCAAATGTTGAAGAAATTTTTACCAGGGTTAAATTACGTGGACCCACATCTTATGGCTCCACGTAATAATACCAGCGTAAAAATTCCTTCGACATTTGACTTTCTTACAAATAACATTCTGGTAAAAATACCATCGGGTAATTTGACAATCTGACTGATTGACCTTCGGGCTTATTTTTCCTGAACCTAAGCAAAACCTAAAAATCAAGCTAAATTGATCAATGGTCAATTAGTCCGAATGTGAAATTACCCGAGAGTATTTTTACCAGAATGTCATTTGTCGAAAGTTTTTTTACCGAAGGTATTTTTACCGAAGGTTTTAATAATTACTGGGAACGCATCTTATACCTCATGTAAAGATGTTCATGCCAAAAACCATGGTCTCCTGTTTTAGGATGGATGAGGGGTTTCCGTAAATTTCGGCAGTTAGTAATCCGAGGCGCAAGGCTCGCAAGTATTTTTAGTCTTACGCCTCAAAATTCGCAAAAGGCACAAGTTTGGCGTGGTGTGAAAAAAAGGGGGAAATATACACGCACCAAAATCAAATTTGAAAACTACTAAGTAATTTAATTAAGTTTTTAAATTTATCAACAATTGTGCCCATAAAATTAAAACCCAGCAAACGAAAGGTGTTAAGGTAGAATTTAGCCCAATTAACTTAACTCAAAATAAAATAGAATCATTAAGAAATTTTTTTATTAAGCCTTTATTTAAATTAATATTATTTTTTTGTATTACCTATTGTCTGGCAGTTACAAATATACTTTTAATTAAGAAATTTTAATCATTAAGAAATTTTTTTATTAAGCCTTTATTTAAATTAATATTATTTTTTTGTATTACCTATTGTCTGGCAGTTACAAATATACTTTTATTTTTTTCATGGTAACAACCACTTTTTTATAATAACCGTTCAAATACCCATAAAATTTTAGTTGTGAAAAAGTCCACATTTTTGAAAAACAACTTATTTTATTAAAAATCAATTATATTCATAGGTGAGCACGGTCGGGGAAGCTAGGGGGGGGGGGGGGTGGTTACCCGGGGTAAATCGAATTTTGAATTCTGGGAGGGGGGTCCCAGGGAGGTCCGGACCCCCCTAGCTTTTTAGGTGGGTCGACCCTTGGTGCAAAATTTTGAAATCTAGAGGGGGGTCAGGTGGGGTCCGGTGTCCAAAGCAAAACAGTTTTAAACCATAATAACTTTAATAATTGTTCTTTTTATAGGATAATACTACATTTTATTGAAAAAAAAAGCCATATTCATGTATAAAAAGGGTGTAAAAGCATGAATATGTGTAATGAAAATTCACGTTTTTGGAAGAAAATTAAGTATAAAATCTAGAGAGGGGTCAGGGGTAAAAAATTCGGAAATTTGGGGGGAGGGGGGGCCCTAGATTTTTGTCTAGGGGGGGCCCCAAAATTTCGAGGCTAGGGGGGGTGGACCCCACCCTGCCCCCTCCCCCCTTTCTCACCTATGATTATATTACAAAT
The DNA here is from genome assembly GCA_030248175.1 of Microlaimidae sp. YZB2_3. NCBI lineage: Eukaryota > Metazoa > Nematoda > Chromadorea > Desmodorida > Microlaimidae > Microlaimidae sp. YZB2_3. The sequence continues at coordinate 32,579 of JASAMX010025283.1, forward strand.
TTGTTTGATTTTTAGGTTTTGCTTAGACTTAGGAACAATAAATCGGTGAAAAACTAAGTTTAAATTAGCGTTTAAAACCAAAAAAATTTTGTTGTCCATGTTTTTGGTGGTCCATGTAACTTTCGAATTTTTAATTTTTTTATAAATTTTTAAGTTCTTCAGACTTCTAGCATTGTTAAAACATAGTTTTTAATTTAATTTGTGTGTTTACAATTTTTTGTATTAACATCATAAATTGAATATGCTGAAAAAGGTCATTTTTTGAATATAAATTAGTTCATAACTCTTTTCGATAAGTCCAAAACTTAAAAGTAACCATCAAAACAAAGTCTGCGTGTCCCAATAAAGATGTTTTATATGCCCCCCCCCCCCCCCCCCTCCCCCCCCCCCCCCCCCCCCCCCCCCCCCCCCCCCCCCCCCCCCCCCCCCCCCCCCCCCCCCCCCCCCCCCCCCCGTATTTTACTTTAGGTTTGGTCAAATCGAATTTTGGGACGCGTATGGGAATCGTACCCAGTCAAGGTGGGTCGGTTCCTGGAAATTTCGTCTTTTACAATACATCTTTCAATATCTTGTCTTCTACAACTCATCTTCGGAAAACTCGTCTTTTAAAAATCTCGTCTTCAGAAAACTCGTCTTTTGGATGCAATTTTGTAACGAATTTGTCAAAAGACAAGTTTTTCCAATTTTTTGAATAAAACAATGTATTAAAAACCTTTTTTTACCTAAGCCTAAGCAAAAGCCAAAAATCAAGCTAAATTTTTATTACTACAAATTTTTATTAAATGGTTTATTCAAAAAACTAAGAACCTAAGCCTAAGGAAAACCTAAAAATCAAGCAAAACTTTATCATGGTAAATTTGTATTTAATGATACTTTTTGAGCTTAAGGTGAAGAGTAAAAACCTTATTTTTTTTCTAAGCCCAAGCAAAATCCAAAAACCAAAGAAAATTTTATCATTGGGGTGGAAACTCGCATTTTTGAAAATACGTTTACAATCGCATCCAAAAGACGAGTTTTCCGAAGACAAGATGTTTAAAAAAACGAGTTTTAGATGAAGACAGGATGTAGAACAGAAGACGAGATGTTGAAAGATGAGATGCAAAAAACAAAATTTCCGAACACCCGGTGGGTTGGGTCATTATAAAAACCCCGTGGACAAATTCACCATAGGCCAAGCCAAAATCACCTTATGGTGATTTGGCTTTTTTTGTAACGTTTATACGTTTTTGTAACGTTTATACGTTACAAAATCCCCCCATAAGGTGGTGTAAATTCCTCATAAATATAATCGTTTGCACAGTGGCAATGTGGCATACCCAGGATTTCATCTTGGGGGGGTTGTCTGGGGGCCAGGGGGCATATATATACTAACCCTGAGAGGGTCTGTAGGGCGGCAATGGGAGGTCTGGGAGGTCCTCCCAGAAATGGAGGGTCTGGGTGGGGGGCGAGAAGCCCCCAGCGGGATCAAGGGCAGAGCCCCTTGTCAGGGGGGTTTGGGAGGCAAAATGCCCCCCGGCGCCTTGATGAAGACAATTTTTAATTTACAGCGCCAATATACACTAGAAATTTTAATTCCAGATGATTTTTAATTCCACAAAATTTAATGTTTTTTTTATCCCTATACATTTAAAACATGTGTTTAAAACGTTAATAAAATGTTAATAGTGTTTATAGTAGTTTTAATTAACATGTATGCCTTAACTATTGATTGAGCGGCAAAATCGATTTTAAATCGAAAAACTAAGATAAATTGTTTTTTGGAAGGGATCAGGAAAGTTTCTGTATTAATATTTAAGAAAAAAAATTTTCTATTCCAAAATTCAAAAAACGTAAGGGTCCCCCCTTAGAAAAAATCCAGCTTCTCTGGTTTGCAATATTTCTTTTAAATTTTAACATTTTGGAAAATACAGCAAATTTTATCATAATAAAATTTAGCTTTGATTTTAATGCTTTTATGATTAAAACTTAGTTTTTCTAACACATTTTAGTTTGCAAACGCATTTCTGATTGTTATAGGGAATTTTCACTACGTTATGGGGAATTTTGCCATGGGGATTTTACACTATTTTTATGGGGATTTTGCACGTTACCTACCAGTGTTCCAGGTTTCCAAGCTACCAGTGTTCCAAGCTAACTTTAAACTTTAGTTTGATTTTAAGTGTTTTCTTTGGCTGCTTAGAGAAACTAAGGTCTACCAGACATGTGCTCGGTCTGGAAATGCCCCCTCCCGTTTTATTGAAGGATTTGCCCCCCCCCCGTTTTATTGCCCCCCCCCCCCCGCCAAAAATGAAAAAGTACCCTAAAATTATGACGCCATTTTTAAACTATGGTGACGCCATCATCGCAATTTTTTTGCAGTTTTTAGCCTTTTTCAATGTATTTTAAGCCATTTCAGACCTATTTTTACCTTATTTTCGCTTTTTTTGTCTCTTTTTTCGCTTTTCCCTTCTTTTCTCTCTTTTTTCTCCTTTTTTTCTCTTTTTTTTCACTCCACGATTCAGTTTGCTCATGAGTTTTATCTTGACAAAATTTTTAAGTTCACGTGTTTTTCTTAAGATTTATCCAAAAATCTATATTATTTTAATTAATTGTACTTGAAAAATAACGGATTTAAACTGTTAGTTCGTCTATAATTAAAGAAGTCCATGTAATTAAGCGGGTTATTCTTGAAGAATGCCATTTCTGCTGGAAGATTATTTCTGCGGAAAAAATTTTCCACTTTTTTTTAGTTTCTCTTATATAACCGCTAATGCTGGCAGAAAACTACGCTACTGCAACATTCTTTGGAAAAATAATCTATTTTTTTTGTGTCCGGTAAAGATTTCCGCAACAACAATTTCCGCAGAAAAAATTCCGCAGCACTATTTCCTCAGCATTAATTTTTTTGGAAGATTATTTCTGCGGAAAAAGTTTCCGCAAGAGAATTTTTTCCTACTTTATATTTCAGGTTTTTTTGTAATCAAAAATTATTAATAAAAAGCTATTTTATAAAATTTTGACATACTATGGTAATTTCTTAAAATATAAAAGTTAAAAAAAAAGTTTTGTCACCAGTTTTTTATTTATTCCCACGGGGGTAGTTTAAATTGACAATTTATCTTAGTTTTTTGATTTCAAATCGATTATCCCGTTCAGTAGTTAAGGCATACATGTTTAATAAAACTACTATAACCCCTATTATCCTTTTATTAATGTTAAACACATGTTTAAAATGCCTAGGTATATAAAAACCTTAAAATTTGTAATAAGTATCATCTGGAATTAAAATTTCTATTGTATTTTAGCACCTTAAATTTAAAATTTTCTCCCCCGGGGCAGGGGCGTAGCAAGGATTTTGGAAAAGGGGGGTTGTACTGTACTCCATAATACAAATTTTTCGAAAGGAGGGGTTGTAGGGGGTTGTACTCCAAATTTTCAAAATACCATAAAAAAGACATTAAAAAGGGTAAAAAATTTTTGCGCTTGGCGCTAAGTGATTCTTTTTGCTGTTATTTGCATTGGTTGTTTTAAGTTAAACTTCAAAAATTTTAGGTTTAAAAAGGCATGACATTAAAAATCGTGCGACAGCATGAAAAAATTTTCAAAATTCTCTTTGAAATTAATTAAAAACCACTTAAAAGTTGTAGAAAGGTATATAAGTGTCGAGCGCTGAGCGGAGCGAAGCGCGAGAAAATTTTTTAAAATTTGTTCTCTTACGACCCCCAAATTTTTACCTCAGCCAGCCCAAAAGGGGGGTTGCAACCCCCATAACCACCCTGGCTACGCCCTTGCCCCAGGGGGCATTCTGCTCCCTGGACCCCCCTGACAAGGGGCTCTGCCCCTTGACCCCACTGGCGGGCTCTCGCCCCCCAGACCCCCCATATCTGGGGGGCTAACGCCCCTCAGACCCCCCTTCACGGTTAGTATTTACCCCCCCCCAGACCCCCCGAAATGAAATCCTGGGCACGCCACTGCTTTTTATGTTTAGACCAACGAAATATCTCAAACAAAAGTGTACTTTTGTTGGTAAATGTGTACATTTAGTACATATGTTCAATTTTTTAATGTTTATTTAATTTTAATGCATTGCATAATAGCTAAAAATATTCTAAAATTAAAAAAAAGTAAATTGTAACGAATTTTCTATTTTTCAAGATTGTACACGTTTACATGCACCAATTTGCCAATTAATTTGCCGATTAAATATCTGATTATATTATATAATATCTTGTTTTAAAATAACTAAATATTTCATGTAACTTATGTGTTTCATAGTTTTGCATATGGTTTTTTTTTTGCAAAAGTTATTTAAACAAAATGGTTGTTTTTTGAGTTTAAAATACAATTTCAAAATATATTTTTGAATGGGGTTTTTTATGGTTTTTTTTGGAAAAAATATCCAGAAATTTTTTTAAAATTTTTAAGCCATTTTTTAGGTTTTTGATATGGTTTTTTTTTCTAAATTTTAGGGGTTTTTTTGGGTTTTCTTATCTGTTTTAGGGTTTTTTTAAAAAACTTGGAAACCCTGATGAGCACCACTCGAATAAGTATAACTACTGAAATGACTAAGTGGGTAATGACAAAAGAATCGCACGCAAACAAAATAAAATCACAAGGTCTTAATTTGAATCAGCATATACAGAGTGACTGGAGAAAATTGCGACTCACGATCATGGATGAACACGGTCAAAAAACTAGGGGGCTGTTTACCCTGGGTAAATGACTTTTCAAAATCTAGGAGGGGAGTCCTAGGGGGGGTCGACCCCATCTTTTTAGGGGGGTCGACCCGGGGTGCGAAATTTTAAAATCTAGAGGGGGGTCAGGTGGGGTCCGGTGTTCAAAGCAAAACAGTTTTAAACCATAATAACTATTCTTTTTATAGGATAATACTACATTTTATTGAATAAATAGCGATATTTAGGTATAAAAAGGGTGTGAAAACATGAATTTGTGTTAAAAATTCACGTTTTTGCAAGAAAATTTAGTATAAAAAAAGTACTTAAAATTTTCTCGAGAGGGGAGGGGGGGTCAGATTTCAAAATCTAGAGGGGGGTCAGGCAGGGGTGAAAAATTCAAAAATTTGGGGGGAGGAGGGGGGGGCTGGATTTTTTTTTGAGGGGGCCCCCAAAATTTTGAGGCTAGGGGGGTGGACCCCACCCTACCACCCCCTTGTTCCAGTGGCGTGCCCAGGGGGGGGGGCGGCCGCCCCCCCTGAAATCCGGCGAAGCTGGATTTTTTCGTTAGGGGGGACCCTTACATTTTTTGAATTTTGGGAGAGAAAATTTTTTTCTTAAATATTAATGCAGAAACTTTCCTGATGCCTTCCAAAAGCATATTAATAGTCAAAAAAACCAAATTTTCCCTGCTTTGCGGGTAGTTTAAATTGACAATTTATCTCAGTTTTTCAATTTCAAATCGATTTTGCCGCTCAATAGTTAAGGCATACATGTTAAATAAAACTATTATAAACACTATTAAGTTTTTATTAACGTTTTAAACACATGTTTTAAATGGATAGGAATAAAAAAACCTTAAGTTTTGTTTTAATTATCATCTGGAATTAAAATTTCTAGTGTATTTTAGAGCCTTAAATTAAAAATTTTCTCCCCTGGGGGGCATTCTGCCCCCCGCACCCCCCTGACAAGGGGCTCTGCCCCTTGACCCCGCTGGGGGATCTCGCCCCCCAGACCCCCCTCAGGGTTAGTATGTACCCCCCCAGACCGCCCCCCCCGAAATGAAATCCTGGGCACGCCACTGCCTTGTTCATCTATGCTTACGATCAAAATTTATTTTTTAAACCCTATTGTTAAAATAATTAAATTCACTGACCTTTATAATAGGTTTTAAAACAATGTCAAAGTCTCGAAAATTTAAAAAACAGCCACCTGAAGGATGGGAACTAATAGAACCAACTCTTGAAGAATTTGATCAAAAAATGCGTGAAGGTTAGTTTAAAAAAATTGTTCAGTTTATTTGAATCAAATTATAAATATGGAAGTCGCGCTTTAATGGAAGATTTACCCTCCCTCTCCGTTATATTGTCCCCCTTACCGCCCAAAAATGAAAAAAGTACCTAAAAATTATGACGCCATTTTTGACCTATGATGGCGCCATCATCGCAAAATTTTTGCAGTATTTAGCTTATTGCAATGCAATTTACGCAATTTTAGACATTTTTGCTTTATTTTCGCTTTTTTTGTCCTTTTTTTCTCTTTTTCCTTCTTTTTTCTCTTTTTTCTCCTTTTTTTATCTTTTTTTTTCTCCTCTGGTTGCCCCCCGTTTCAAAAAGATTGCCCCCACGTGCTCCCCCCCGTTTTGGAATTGCCCACTTCCCCAATAAAACCCCGGGGGGTCGGCAGTGCACAAGTCTGTATGTTAATCATACATGAATAGGAGAGGGAGTGGTGTTGTTAGTTAAACGTCATCAGTGACAGCGAACAGCTTCCCGATTTTTTTTGTAAAAGGGGGGTTATACCAAAAAAATCCCCAAAAAAGATTTTTTAAATACCCACTGTACTTTTTTCGTTTTTAGTGCTAGGACCTTTTGACAAATTTTTAATTGTTTAAATCAAAAAGCAATATAGGCATCGCATAAATGAACAAGGGGGGTTGGGTGGGGTCCACGGGTCCACCTCCCTAGCCTTGAAATTTTGGGGGCCCCCGCCGCTCCCCCCAAATTTTCGAATTTTTTACCCTTAACCCCCCTCTAGATTTTGAAATTGACCCCCCTCGCCCCTCCCATAGGTGAGAACGGTCGGGGAAGCTAGGGGCGGTGGTAACCCGGGGTAAATCGAATTTTGAATTCTAAGAGGGGGGTCCGGACCCCCCCTAGCTTTTTAAGGGGAGGATCGACCCGGGGTGCCAAATTTTGAAATCTAGAGGGGGGTCAGGTCCAGGTGGTGTCCGGTGTCCAAAGTAAAACAGTTTTATACCATAATGATTTTAATAATTGTTCTTTTTATAGGATAATACTACATTTTATTGAATAAAAAGCGATATTCTGGTATAAAAATATTGTAAAAGCATGAATATTTGATGAAAATTCACGTTTTTGGAAGAAAATTTAGTATAAAAAAAGTACCTAAAAATTTCCCGACGGGGAAGGGTGGTCAGATTTCAAATTCTAGAGGGGGGTCAGGGGTAAAAAATTTGGGGGGTAGATTTTCGTCTAGGGGGGTCCCAAAATTTCGAGGCTAATGGGATGGACCCCACCCTGCCCCCCTCCCCTTTCTCACCTATGACTCCCCTCTCGAGAAAATTTTTTAAGTACTTTTTTTGTACTAAATTTTTCTCCAAAAACGTGAATTTTTAACATAAATTTTTATGTTTTTACACCCTTTTTATACCTAAATATCGCTTTTTATTCAATAAAATGTAGCATTATTTTTTAAAAAACTATTATTAAACATTTAATGGTTTAAAAGTATTTTGTTTCGGAAATAGGACCCCACTTGACCCCCCTCTAGGTTTCAAAATCTTCCACCCCGGGTCGACTCCCCCCCCTTGAAAGCTAGGGGGGATTCGATCCCCCTAGGACCTCCCTAGATTTTGAAATGTCATTTACCCGGGGTAAACACGCCCCGCCTAGCTTTTTGACCGTGTTCATCTATGAATATAGGTAAAATGCATCCTTCATATTAAATCAACCAAGCCCATATCCATCTATCTATAATAGCAGATATTTAATAAAAATAATATTTAGCCATATAACGTAATGTGAAAAGTTTGTTTTACTTTTAGCAGAAACAGATCCCCATGATGGAAAACGTGTTGTAGAGGCTCTGTGGCCTATTTTTAGGCTTCATCACCAGCGTTCAAGATATGTGTTTGAGTTATTTTACAAACGAAAAGCTATTAGCCGTGGTAAGTATCTGGTGGTTTATGCATTTTTTTGAATAGTATATAAAATCTAAATAAATAATGTAAAATAAATAAACAGGTTTTGCTAACTTACGTTAGCAACATGGTCGGGGTCAATTGTCAATTAGCTTTAGGTAGAGAGAGTGTGGCACGTGTAGCTATACCGATTAAATAGCCATGCTAGCTGGGGTCCTGTTAGTTTTTTTGGGAAGGGTAAGGATAAAGGAAGGAGAGAGGCATATATGGGCACGGGGGTGGGATTGGGGGGTTTAAACCACCCCCAAATTCTGAGATAGAAGGTGGTTTAACCCACTCTCCCCACTCGGAAGCAAAGAGGGGAAAAAGTTAATCCATCCAATTTTTAAAAAATGTGTAATTACCTCCATCCAAACTGAAATGAATCTTTTAAGCTATAAAAAGGTCAAAAATGCAATAAAAAGGGCTTTTTGACCTAAAAATAGTGTTTTTTTGACCTAAAATTCGTTTCTCAGGTTTTAACTCCCCCTCCTAATTCCGGGTCTACGTCTAACCCCACTCCGGACAAATTTGCCCATGTATGCAGTGACGTAGCCAGGATTTCATTTCGGAGGGGGCGGTCTGGGGGGAGAAAAAGTGTCACAAAAGCGGCACGCAGCGCCGCCGCCGGCGCCGCGTAGCGGGGAGTGTCTCCCCAGCCGCTGGAGGCGAAATTTTTTGAAAATATGTACTAAAAACAGCTTAAAAATCGTCACCTGGTTTTTGCGCGAACATACATTTTACTTTTGGTTTTTTACCTAATTTCTGCACAATTGTGTCTGATCTTCAAAATTAACAGGCAATGAAATTGTATATAACACCAGACCTGTGCACGGTCTGAAAATGCCCCCCCCCCGTTTTATTGGAGGATTTGCCCCCCCCCCCCCTGTTTCCCTTCCCCCCCCCCCCCCCTCCAAAAAATGAAAACAGTACCCTAAAATATGACGCCATTTTTGACCTATGATGACGCCATCATCGCGAATTTTTTGCAGTTTTTAGCCTATTTCAATGTATTTTAAGCCATTTTAGACCTATTTTTACCTTATTTTCGCTTTTTTTGTCCCTTTTTTCCCTTCTCCCTTCTTTTCTTCTTTTTTTTCTCCTTTTTTTCTTTTTTTTTTCTTTTCCCCCTGCTTCCCCCCTGTTTTATTGCCCCCCCCCATTTCAAAAAAGTTGCCCCCCGTGCCCCCCGTTTTGGAATTGCCCCCCTCCCATTATGACCCCGGGGGGGGGCAGTGCACAGGTCTGCACAACTATCTATTTTCTGATTTCTTTAAATTTTGCGAATGAGTATGGTGTAAGTTATAATAAATAAAAATATTACTGATAATATTATTTTTACTTTATAAATCTGACCTTAGCGCGTAGCGGGAAATTTTTTTATATTGATTAATTTCTGATTTTAGAATGCACTAAAATTTATATTAAATTTTTATAGCTCAATATTTGAAAAGTAAAAAAAAATCTATACAAACTGCCACGCTTCACCATGGGAGGAGGTGGAAAGGCGGACAACCCCACAAGTGTAAAAATCGTTGCTAAGGGGTTTAAAACAGCCATTATCAAACCTACATATCTTATAATATATGAGTTTTAACATCTATATAGTATTGCCATTCAATATGTGAGGCAAAGGCAAATGCCTTAGCTATGTATTGAATGGTACTGTAAGGCCCGGGTTTATCCTTAATTCTTTCCTCATAAATAAATAATAATAAATAATTAAGAGTTCATAAAATAACCTTTGTAAATATTTCTAAAGTTTAAAATCCTCCCACTTAAACATTCCTAGCCGTCTGGCATATCAGCCGACTTGGCTTATGTACCAAGCGGCTGGGGTATTTAAGCGTAGAGATCGGAGGAGAAATTATTATTTACTTGGATCATAGTCGCTAGTAACTCCTCTTCCGACTTTACTTCAAGATTAATTTAGCAAAGAGTTTTCCCCGGTTAAAGTTCTAACTGGCCCACGGAATCCCTCCTTTCTGGGAAGCTGTTAATACTAGGGCCGTGTATATTTACTGAATAAATTAGATTTTTGTGTTTATTAAAGAACATTTATTAAAAACACTTGTAGCAGAAAAGACTCTTTTGAATCCCCAGCCAGTGTAAGGCCCGGGTTTATCCTTGTTTTCAAACTAGTTGTTCTAATTTTTATAGAACTATAGTTTGATAAACTAAAAGTTATGTTACTATTCAGGGACGTAATCGGGGGGGAAATGGGCAGAAGAGAGGGGCAGCCAGCCGCCCTTCCTCGAAACGGTCAAATAGGAAGGAAGGTAAATAAAGATAATGGACAAGGGCGGTCGCCCTCCTTGCAAATGATCGCTAGGTTTTGTAATTTGGCCGTTTTCAGAGACTACTTATATAAACGGTCAAATAGGGGGGAAAATAAGGATAGTGAGTGGGCGGACATAGGCGGTCGCCCCTTTCCAAATGATCACTAGAATTTATAATTTGGCCGGTTTCAGAGCCTACTTATGTATCTCTCAAATTTTTTACAGTTAACTCCATAGGTGGGCAGCCTCTTAGCCTGGGTATACCCGACCCCCAAAATTCGGAAGGAAGAGTCCCAAAAAAATTTTGGAGTATACCTCAAATACCCCATTTTTAGCGTTTTCAGTACTGTGATTTTAGGGGGGGGGTGTCCGAGATACCCCCAAATTTTAGGGAGTGTCGCCAGTAATCGGGATTTTTTTTGAGGAATGTCCTGTCACTGCCCTGTCCACGTATGGGTTAACCCTCTTAAAATCCAGGGGGCCCGCAACCCATAACTACACGCTAAAAATTTTTTGCCCTCGAACCTCAGTTGTGCTGAGCACAGGGAGGGGGGAGGTAGGATCTAGTCCAGCGTCCACCTAGCTAGTGATGGATGCCCCTTAGCAGACGCAACTAAAAGCATATCCTATGTAAAAGTCGAAATTGCACTAGGGCATACTCAGACCTGTACACTGCCCCCCGGGGTTATAATAGGGGGGGCAATTCCAAAACGGGGGTTGCACGGGGGCGGCAACTTTTTTGAAACGGGGGGGGGGAAAGCAGGGGGGAAAGAAAAAAAAGGAGATAAAAAGAAAGGAAAAGGGAAAAAAGGGAAAAAAGCGAAAATAAGCTAAAAATAGGTCTAGAATAGCTTAAATTGCATTGAAATAGGCTAAAAACTGCAAAAATTTCGCAATGATGGCGTCATAATAGGTAAAAAATGGCGTCATAATTTTTGGGCACTTTTTCATTTTTACGCAGGGGGCAATAAAACGGGGGGGGGTAAATCCTCCAATAAAGCAGGGGGCATTGGTAAATTGCAAAAAATGCCAATTGGGGAGTATGATTTTAGGATAGGTCAAAATGGAGGCAAGAGCGCATTTTACAATCGCTAAAAATGGGGATAAAAATGTTCTAGAATAGTAAAAAATAATGCCTTCAAACTTAAGCTTTAAGGTTAAAAAAATATTTTAAGCAATATAAAAGCTTTAAAAGCTATAAAAAGACTTTTTAATCAAAAATTAGCGTTTTTTATTTAATATTTGTTTAAAACAAAAAAATGATATGGGTAAGTGGTCTGGAATTGCCCCTCCCCCGGGTTTTATTGAGCCCCCCTCCAAAAAATAAAAAAGTACCCAAAAATTTTGGCGCCATATTTAACCTATTATGACGCCATCATCGCAGAATTTTTGAAGTTTTTAGCATATTTTAATGCTTTTTAAGTTGTTTTAGACCTATTTTTACTTAAATTTTGCTCTTTTTGTCCCTTTTTTTCTTTTTTTTTTCTTTCTCTCTTGCTTGCCCTTCCCCCGTTTTTTCGCCCCTCCCACTTTCAAATGTTGCCCGTGCCCCCTGCTTCCCCCGTTTTGGAATAGCCGCCAATAAAACCCCGAGGTGGGGCAGTGTACAGGTCTGGGTAGAAATGCATTCTTCGAATTTTAACCCAACCCCCTCTAAATCTGGGGTTGCCCCCTCCCACTCTGGGACTTAAGTTTTGGATGGAAGTGAGTGGGATGGGACAGTATATTGTTTCGTGGTTAAAACAATCGATTAGACCCTCTTTTTCCATTCACACACAGAATGTCTGCCTGTCATCGTGGCTTCTCTGCGATACCCAGACCTGTGCACGGTCTGAAAATGCCCCACCCGTTTTATTGGCGGATTTGCCCGTGCCCCCCCCCCCGTTTTATTGCCCCCACCCCCGCCAAAAAAAAGAAAAAATAAACTAAAAATATGACGCCATTTTTGACCTATGATGACGCCATCATCGCGAATTTTTTGCAGTTTTTAGCCTATTTCAATGTATTTTAAGCTATTTTAGACCTATTTTTACCTTATTTCCGCTTTTTTTGTCCCTTTTTTCCCTTTTCCCTTCTTTTTTTCTCTTTTTTCTCCTTTTTTTCTCTTTTTTTCTTTCCCCCCTGCTTGCCCCCCCCGTTCTCTTGCCCCTGCCCTTTTCAATAAAGTTGCCCCCGCGTGCCCGCCCTTTTGGAATTGCCCCCCCCCCCGTTTTAACCCCGGGGGGCAGTGCACAGGTCTGGATACCTATGCTCACATATCACTCGACTTGACCGAAAACATTTAATTCAAAATAAGATTGTAATATTGCTTCAGAATTGTACGAATATTGCCTGGAGCAAAAAATTGCTGACGCTGCTCTAATTGCCAAGTGGAAGAAGCAGGGTTATGAAAATTTATGTTGCTTGCGTTGCATTCAAACAAGGGATACAAATTTTGGAACGAACTGCATTTGTAGAGTCCCAAAGAGCAAATTGGACGCGGTAAGAAAACGCTTTATGTGTTTTTATTGTAAAATGATTGATGAAAAAATTCATAAGCTCCCCTTTCCAGCAAAATTTGGGAGTGCCTTTCGTCCCATTTTCACCCACCGCTACTCCCCTTGGTAGGTATTAAAACCATAGGTAGAATTGCTAAAATTGTACCGAGCTTTAAGGTTAGGTTAAACAATAAACATACACAATAAATTATACTGTTAATATTTTTACATCATAAAAATTAATTTCAAAATTAGATAAAAAGCACATTAGCAAAAAACCTTAAAAATGTGTTTTGAGCAATTCTATAGGTGTAAGGTTTTTTTTTCAAATTTTGTGCTATGAAACGACAGAAATATAATTAAATGTTCAGTCGATTGAAGCATGACAAAAATTTTAATAAAATGGTCATTCAAAACCACGCATAAATTTTTTTTAATGGCATTGTTAACCCCACCCACCCCTTTTTTACTCCACAGTGGAAGTGAGATCGATTTTGGTGCGTCAATTTTTGAAATAACTATCAAAGAAAAAATGTTTTTAAAATGACTTCTAACCTTCACCAATATTATCTTTTGTGGTCTTAAGAAAGCCACCCCTTTAAATAAAAAACAAATTTACGGTCTATTTTAATACTGTTAAAATGATATAACAATAATGCGCTGTTTAAAACAATTTAAATCTGTTTAGTTATTTTGGCGTGTTAATAATAAAGTAAACATGTTTATTATTATAAGAATAATATAGCTAATAAGCAGAATTGAATTGTTCTTGATTTTTTTCGTCCCCTTCCGTGTCCTTTTTTTTGAGGATGCCGCGATTAACCCAGGACCGCGGACAATAGTAACTTAATGATGTGGTGTTTTAATATTTTTTTACTAACTTTAACCCTAAAAAACTAAAACTAAGAAATTATAATAAAAAATAGCAGCGTAGCTAAAAATTTAAAACTTTTAAAGATGTGACGCCTTTAGGTCTAATGGAAAAGACGATTTTCCTAGTAAAAACATCTGAAAACTTTGGAGAACATTTAAATTTTTTGTTTAGTTTTTTAAAGAGTTTTAAACATGTTTTTTTAATAAACTTAGGATAAAAATTTGTGTTATAATTTTAAACTTATTTCAGTTGTTTATATAAAAAATTTATAGATCAAAAATACATTTAATTAAAAAAATTAAATTAGTAGGTTATTTATTTCAATGTTGAGTGAAAATCCTACCCTTGTCCCCGATTGGCCTACTTTGTCCCCCATTGCCCACAAAAGGTTTTTCGCCAAAATATCAGCGGTTTAGGAGATACGACCCTTCTTAGAGAGCGAACAGTATACACGTCGTTTACAATTTAGCTTTTGCTTGACGAAGTGCGACGTATTATTACTAAAAAGGTAGAGTTCAATATTGTTATTTTATGTTTTTTGTATGATGCTGCTTATGTAGCTTTCGTTTTAGAGTCGGGTAATAGAATGTATTCATTGTGGCTGCAGAGGTTGTTCGGGTTGAAAAAAGAAGAAAATAAAAAAACTTTGGTCTTTCAACTAATTTGAAGCCGATTTCCTTCAATTCGTTACATGAAGTCAACATGATTGTGAATAAAGTACCTAACTGAAACAGTAAAAATTCGTTTGTGTAACATTACTTTGCTTAAAATTAAAAGTGAATTCGTATTCTTCGTGGTTCAGTTTAGATTTATTAAAGCGGAAAATTTGGTTTTAGCGACTATTATCAATTAAAGTGAAATTGAATTATTTTTGTGACTATCAGGGACGTAGCCAGAGTTTAATTTTTGGGGGGCGGATTGTAGTACAAAAAAAATTTGGGGGGGGGGCGGAGCCCCGCCTTAATTTTTGAAAACGTTAAAAAAGCAGGGATAAACCTAGATAAAGCTGTATAATACACTGTTTTTGGCCTAATAACCTATTATCTAATGTTTTTAGCGGTAAAAACATGTTTTCTTAGTTAAAAATTACATAAGCACACATTGGCAGAGCCTGGATTTTACAAAAAAGGAACTTAGAGACGTTAGTTTCAGACCCATTGGCTAAACCCACATTGTAAACTGAAGCACATGAGCAGCATCTGGGTTCCATGTTTTCTAGGGTACCTACCTATATGAAAAAAATCCGAGCCAATGCTATAGGCGGCGGCAGGAAAATTTAGGAGGTGGGAGGTACATAAATCAACCAATATGATTTCTGTGTAGTACTATTACTTATAGAAATTATTGTACTAACTTTGAAATAACATTAGCATCAGGCAACATAAATAACGAGATATATATATATATATATATATATATATATATATATGTATACTATAGAAAGTGGCCGCTGAGCGAAGCAAAGCGGAACAAATTTTTGGTTTTTGGGGGTCCATTGGGGTACTAAAATTATTTTTAAAGTTTGGCGCCGAGCAATTAGCGGGGCGCTAGAAAATTTTGAATTTTTAGCTTCTGAAAACCCCCAAATTTTACTATCTGGCGACTATTTTCGGGGGGGGGCCGCCCCGCCGCCCCCCCCCCGCCCAATCACTATCCTTATTTTTCCTCCTGTCCGACCGTTTCGGCAGCCCCCCCGCCGCCCCCCCCCCCCCCCTACTCGCTCCCTGGTGACATCAAAATGAAAATAAATTTTAAGAACCTATTATCTTTTATTTTATGCAATGTACTAATAGCCTCCCTATCAAAATGTTAAAATCTTGCACTTTTCTCTTGTCTGACTATAAAAAAATGAATTACCCCAAAAAAGAAATAACCGAGCACTGGGAATTCATTTAGTTTTAGCCTACTGGTGAGTGGCAATGCCACCTGTGATAACTATCATTGTGGATAGTAATGTCTAGCAATGCCGCTTCAGAGTGACCGAGCTTAATTGTCGAACAAACGATCTATATTTGATTTATATTTAAAAATAAACAAAACAAGAAAATTATTGGAAATATACACAATAGACATACATAATGCAGCAATTAAACGGCGCGGCGCCCCTATTTCAAAATCCCGCTACCCTACTTGAATTTATTTTTTACATATTTGAATAACTTAACGAAAAAATTTCTTCCAGCTTAATATTTCAAAGTTTGTGTATAAACTTAACCCTCGGTGGGCGTATCCTGATATTTAAACAAGGACGGGTGATTTGAGTTAAGAATGAGTGTCAATAAGTAACCACTAAAAATTTTAAGGTTTAGTATATTTTTAAACCCACGAAAAATGGAGGTTTTTTAGCGGATACCTATCCCTTTAATCTCTTCTCCCCCTTTGGCAAGTCTATTGATTTGGGGTCATTTCAATTTTTTATAGTCAAACAAGAGGAGAAAAAGAAAGATTTTTAAATTATTTTGATAGTGCAGAACAGGGAGGCTATTGAGAGACATTGCATAAATAATACATAGAAAGATAATAGTTCTTAAACTTTATTTTCATTTTGATGTCACCAGGGACGGAGTCAGGGGGGGGGCGGGAGGGGCGGCTGCCTCCCCCCGGAAACGGTCTGGACAGGAGAGAAAAATAAGGATAGTGGTTGCGCGGGGGGGGGGCGGCCCCCCCCCCCGAAACGGTCGCTCTACAGTAAAATTTGGGGGTTTTCAGAGGCTAAAAAATTCAAAATTTCCTTGCGCCTTGCGTATTGCTCTGCGCTTAAATTTTAAGAATTCAGAAACCCAATGGACCCCCAAAAACAAAAAAATTGTGGTTTGTGCTTTTAGTCGCTTTACGTCACTTTTTATAGTATACATACATATATATCTCGTTATTTATGTTGCCGGATGCTAATGTTATTTCAAAGTTAGTACATTAATTTTCATAAGTAATAAAAACTCACACAGAAAGCAAAACAAACAATCATCTTCGTTGATTGATGTACCTCTCCCCTCCGAAATTTTCCTGCCGCTTATAGCATTGGCTCGGATTTTTTTCATATAGGTAGGTACCCTAGAAAACATGGAGCCGAGATGCTTGCTTATGTGTTTTGGTTTACAATGTGGGTTTAGCCAAGGGGTCTGAAACTAACGCTCTAAATTCCTTTTTTGTATAATCCATGCTCTGCCAATGTGTGCTCAATGTAATTTTTAACTAAGAAAATTTTTTTCCGCTAAAAACATTAGATAATAGGTTATTATGCCAAAAATATGATTATATAACTTTATCTACGTTTATCCCTGCTTTTTTAACGTTTTTTAAATAATATTAGGGACGGGGGCGCCTTGCTCTAAAAAAGATTTCCCCCCCCCGACCTTACTGCTTTTTTAACTTTTTCAAAAATCAGGCGGGGAACCTCCTTTAATTTTTTGTACCAATCGGCCCCCTCAAAAAAAAATGAAATCTTCTGAGCGGCTACGTCCCTGATAAGCTCACAAAATAATTCAATTTCACTTTAATTGATAATACCGCTGAAAACACAAATTTTCCGCTTTGATAAATTTAAAGTCAACCACGAAGAATACGAATTCACTTTCAATTTTAGTAAAGAAACGTTACACAAACGAATTTTTACTGTTTCAGTTAAGGCAAATCTTTATCCAATATCATGTCCCAATTTCATCGTAACTAATTGAAGGAAATCACTTCAACTAGTTCTTTTAAACGCAAAAGTTTTTCTTTTTTTCCAACCCGAACAACCTCTGCAGCCACAATGATAATACATTGATTACCCGACGTAAAATGAAAGCTACATAAGCAGCATCAATACAAAAAACATAAAATAACAATATTGAACTTTACCTTTTTAGTAATAATAATTCGCACTTCGTCAAGCAAAAGCTAAATTGTAAACGACGTGTATACTGTTTTCGCTCTCTAAGAAGGGGTCGTGATCCTCCTAAACCGCTGATATTTTGGCGAAAAACCTTTTGTGGGCAATGGGGAGCAAAGGAGGCCAATCGGGGACAAGGGTACAAGGATTTTCACTCATACATTGAAAAATAAATAACCTTACTAATTATAATTTTTTAATTAAAAAATGGTATTTTTTGATCTATAAATTTTTTATATAAACAACTGAAATAAGTTTAAAATTATAACACAAATTTTTATCCTAAGTTTATTAAAAAAATATGTTTAAAACTCTTTAAAAAACTCGAAACAAAAAATTTAAATGTTTTCTCAAAAGTTTTCAGAATGTTTGCCACTGAGAAAGTAAGTATATGTATGTTAGTAGCAACCGACATACAAACAATGATTTGCTCAGTAAAAAACATTCTGAAAACTTCTAAGAAAACATTTAAATTTTTTGTTTAAAGTTTTTTAAAGAGTTTTAAACATATTTTTTCAATAAAATTAGGATAAAAATTTGTGTTATAATTTTAAACTTATTTCAGTTGTTTATATATAATTTTTATAGATCAAAAAATAACATTTACCAAAAAAAAATTTAGAATTAATAAGGTTATTTATTTTCCAATGTCTCAGCGAAAGTCCTGAAATCCCTGCCCCCAATTGCCCTCCCCCCCCCCCCATCCCCCACAAAAGGTTTTTCGCCAAAATATCAGCGGTTTAGGAGGAGCACGACTCCTTCTTAGAGCGCGAAAACAGTATATTCCTCTTTTACAATTTAGCATCTACATGAAAAAGTGCGACGTATTATTACTAAAAAGGTAGAGTTCTATATTGTCATTTCACGTTTTTTGAACTAATGCTGATTATCCCGAAAAAATTGTAGGTCTGGTAGCGGACGTACCGTCATTCTTTCTCCACGAGACCTTCCTTGCCTTTTTTTAAAAAAAAATTTCACAATTCATCCGAAAAAAAAAAAGTGATTTCTTTCAATTCGTTACGATGAAGTCCCCCCAAAATATAAAAAACCGATTTGCCTTAACTGTAATATTAAAAATTCGTTTGTGTAAAATATCTCTTTAACACTTCGCCTTTTAATTCGTCTTCTTCTTGGCCGTCTTCAGTTTTATCGATGCATAAAATTTGAATTTTTAGCGTAACATTCAATTAAAGTGAAATTGAATTATTTTGTGAACTTATCAGGGACGGAGGTGCGGAGACCCTTCCATTTTTGGGGGAGGGGGGCCGATTGTAGTACAAAAAAAATTTCGGGAGGGGGGGGGGGGTTCCCCCGCCCCTTAATTTTTGAAAAAGTTAAAAATAAGGGGGTCCCGCCCCCCCCCCGAAAGTTTTTGGGGGGGGGGGGGTGGTCCCCCCCTTAATTTTTGAAAACGTTAAAAAAGCAGGGATAAACGTAGATAAAGCTATATAATACACTGTTTTGGCATAATAACCTATTATCTAATGTTTTTAGCGGAAAAAAAATTTTCTTAGTTAAAAATTACATAAGCACACATTGGCAGAGCCTGGATTATACAAAAAAGGAATTTAGAGACGTTAGTTTCAGACCCCTTGGCTAAACCCACATTGTAAACCAAAACACATAAGCAGCATCTCGGCTCCATGTTTTCTAGGGTACCTACCTATATGAAAAAAATCCGAGCCAATGCTATAAGCGGCAGGAAAATTTCGGAGGGGAGAGGTACATAAATCAACCAATATGATTGTTTGTTTTGCTTTCTGTGTAGTACTTATTACTTATAAAAATTATTGTACTAACTTTGAAATAACATTAGCATCAGGCAACATAAATAACGAGATATATATGTATGTATACTATAAAAAGTGACCGCTGAGCGAAGCGAAGCGGAACAAATTTTTTTGTTTTTGGGGGTCCATTGGGGTACTAAAATTATTTTAAAGTTTGGCGCCGAGCGATTAGCAAGGCGCTAGAAAATTTTGAATTTTTAGCCTCTGAAAACCCCCAAATTTTACTATCTGGCGACCATTTCGGGGGGGGGGCCCCCCCCCCCCCGCCCAACCACTATCCTTATTTTTCCTCCTGTCCGACCGTTTCGGGGGGGAGGCGGCCGCCCCCCCCGCCCCCCCCTGGCTCCGTCCCTGGTGACATCAAAATGAAAATAAATTTTAAGAACTATTATCTTCTATGTATTATTTATGCAATGTACTAAATAGCCTCCCTAGTCCACTATCAAAATAATTTTAAAATCTTACACTTTCTCCTCTTGTCTGACTATAAAAAAATGAATGACCCCAAATAAGTAGGCTTGCCAAAGGGGGAGAAGAATTAAAGGGATAGGTATCCGCTAAAAAACCTCCATTTTTCGTGGGTTTAAAATACTAAACCTTAAAATTTTAGGGGTTACTTATAACCCTCATTCTTAACTCAAATCACCCGTCCTTGTTTACCTATGGGGGTGCACCCACCGAGGGTTAAGTTTATACACAAAGCTTAAAATATAAGCTGCAAAAATTTTTCGTTGGGTCTCCAAAATGTAAAAAATAAATTCAAGTAGGGTCCGCGGGACTTTTGAAAATATGGGGCGCCGCGCCGTTTAATTGCTGCATTATGTATGTCTATTGTGTATATTTCCAATAGATTTCTTTGTTTTGTTTATTTTTAAATATAAATCAAATATAAATCGTTTGTTCGACAATTAAGCTCGGTCACTCTGAAGCGGCATTGCTAGACATTACTATCCACAATGATAGTTATCACAGGTGGCATTGCCACTTACCAGTAGGCTAAAACTGCGATGGAATTCCCCGTGTTTGGTTGTCTATTTGGGGTCATTCATTTTTTTAGAGCTAGACAAGAGGAGAAGTGTAAGATTTTAAAATTATTTTGATAGTGGAGGAGGCTATTTAAGACATTCTGATAATAATACAAAAGAGATAAGTTGAAAATTCATTTTCATTTCATGTCATTAGGACGAGTCAGGGGGCGGGAGGGGGGCGGCCGCCCTCTCCCGAAACGGTCGGACAGGAGGAAAAATAAGGATAGTGGTTGGGCGGGGGGGGGGGCGGCCCCCCCCCCCAAAAGGTCGCCAGATAGTAAAAATTTGGGGTTTTCTCAAAGGCTAAAAATTCAAAATTCCCGCGCTTGGCAACTGCCGCGCTAAACTTTAAAAAAGAATTCAAGTACCCGAATGGACCCCCCAAAAACAAAAAACTGTTCCGCTTCGCTTCGCTCAGCGGTCACTTTCTATAGTATACATACATATATATCTCGTCTATTTATGTTGCCTGAATGCTAAATGTTATTTCAAAAGTTAGAAGCAAGAGTTTTTAGATAAGAAGAAAAGTACTAAACAGAAAGCAAAACAAACAAATCATCATTGGCTCTATTTATGTACCTCTCCCCTTCTGAAATTTTCCTGCCGCTATAGCATTGGCTCGGAATATTTTTCATATAGGTGAGGTACCCAAAAAAACAGTGGAGCCGAGATGCTGCTTTATGTGTTTTGGTTTACTAATGTGGGTTTAGCCAAGGGGTCTGAAACTAACGTCTCTAAATTCCTTTTTTGTATAATCCAGGCTCTGCCAATGTGTGCTTATGAAATAATTTTTAACTAAGAAAATTTTTTTTTGGCTTAAAAACATTAAAATAATAATAGGTTATTATGCTCAAAACAGCGTAATTTATATAGCTTTATCTTACGGTTTATCCCTGCTTTTTTAACTTGTGCTTTTCAAAAATTAGGGGGGCTCCGCCCCCCCCCCAAAAAAAAAATTCTTTCGGGGAGGGCCGGAGCCCCCCCCCTGCTTTTTTAACTTTTTCAAAAATTAAGGGGGGGGGGCGGAGCCCTCCCCCCGAAATTTTTTTGTACTACAATCGGCCCCCTCCCCCAAAATGAAATACTGGCTACGTCCCTGTTAGTCACAAAAAAAAATCAATTTCACTTTAAAATTGATAAATAGTCCGCTAAAATCCTCAACTTCTTCCGGCTTTAGAAAAAAATCTAAACTGAACCACGAAGAATACGAATTCACTTTTAATTTTAAGCAAAGTAATGTTACACAAACGAATTTTTACTGTTTCAGTTAGGTACTTTATTCACAATCATGTTGACTTCATGTAACGAATTGAAGGAAATCACTTCAAATTAGTTGAAAACCAAAGTTTTTTCTTCTTTTTTCAACCCGAACAACCTCTGCAGCCACAATGAATACATTCTATTACCCGACTCTAAAACGAAAGCTACATAAGCAGCATCATACAAAAAACATAAAATAACAATATTGAACTCTACCTTTTTAGTAATAATACGTCGCACTTCGTCAAGCAAAAGCTAAAATTGTAATGATGTGTATACTGTTGCTCCTAATAAGGGCTTGATTCCTAAACCGCTGATATTTTGCGAAAAACCTTTTGTGGGCAATGGCAAATAATAAGTAGGCCAATTGGGAACAAGGGTAGGATTTTCACTCAACATTGAAATAAATAACCAAATGAATTTGAATTTTTTAAACTAAATGTATTTTTCTATCAATAAAAATTTTCCATAAACAACTGAAATAAGTTTAAAATTATAACACAAATTTTAATCCTAAGTTTATTAAAAAATAATTCCAGTTTTTAAAAAACTAAACAAAAAATTTAAATGTTCTCCAAAGTTTTCAGATGTTTTTACTAGGAAAATCGTCTTTTCCATTAGACCTAAAGGAATGACATCTTTAAAATTTTAAATTTTTAATGATGCTGCTATTTTTTACTAGGCTTTAGTTTCTACTTTTTCAGGGTTAAGCTCATAACAGCTAAAAACACCACATCATTAAATGACGATTGTCCGCGGTCCTGGGTTAATCGCGGCATCCTCAAAAAAAGGACACGGAAGGGGACGAAAATCAAGAACAATTCGATCGCTGGATTAGCTATATTATTCTTATAATAATAAACATGTTTACTTTATTATTAACACGCCAAAATAACTAAACAGATTTAAATTGTTTTAAACAGCGCATTATTGTTATATCATTTTAACAGTATTAAAATAGACCGTAAATTTGTTTTTTATTTAAAGGGGTGGCTTTCTTAAGACCACAAAAGATAATATTGGTGAAGGTTAGAAGTCATTTTAAAAACATTTTTTCTTTGATAGTTATTTCAAAAATTGACGCACGAAAATCGATCTCACTTCCACTGTGGAGTAAAAGGTGGGTGGGGTTAACAATACCATTAAAAAAAATTTATGCGTGGTTTTGAATGACCATTTTATTAAATTTTTGTCATGCTTCAATCGACTGAACATTTAATTATATTTCTGTCGTTTCATAGCACAAAATTTGAAAAAAAAAAAACTTACACCTATAGAATTGCTCAAAACACATTTTTAAGGTTTTTTGCTAATGTGCTTTTTATCTAATTTTGAAATTAATTTTTATGATGTAAAAATATTAACAGTATAATTTATTGTGTATGTTTATTGTTTTCACCTTAACGTTAAAGCTCGGTACAATTTTAGCAATTTACCTATGGTTTTAATACCTACCAAGGGGAGTAGCGGTGGGTGAAAATGGGACAAAGGCACTCCCAAATTTTGCGAAAAGGGGAGCTTATGAATTTTTTCATCAATCATTTTACAATAAAAACACATAAAGCGTTTTCTTACCGCGTCCAATTTGCTCTTTGGGACTCTACAAATGCAGTTCGTTCCAAAATTTGTATCCCTTGTTTGAATGCAACGCAAGCAACATAAATTTTCATAACCCTGCTTCTTCCACTTGGCAATTAGAGCAGCGTCTGCAATTTTTTGCTCCAGGCAATATTCGTACAATTCTGAAGCAATATTACAATCTTATTTCGAATTAAATGTTTTCGGTCAAGTCGAGTGATATGTGAGCATAGGTATCCAGACCTGTGCACTGCCCCCCCGGGGTTAAAACGGGGGGGGGGCAATTCCAAAATGGGGGGGGCACGGGGGGGCAACTTTTTTGAAACGGGGGGGGCAATAAAACGGGGGTCAAGCAGGGGGAAAGAAAAAAAAGAGAAAAAAAAGAAAGAAAAAGGGAAAAAGGGACAAAAAAAAGCAAAAAAGGTACAAATAGGTCTAAAATAGCTTAAAATACATTGAAATATGCTAAAAACTGCAAAAAAATTTGCGATGATGGCGTCATCATAGGTCAAAAATGGCGTCATAATTTTAGGGTACTTTTTCATTTTTTGGCGGGGGGGAAGGCATAAAACGGGGGGGGGGGGGGGGAGGCAAATCCTCCAAAAAAACGGGGGGGGCATTTTCAGACCGTGCACAGGTCTGGGTATCGCAGAGAAGCCACGATGACAGGCAGACATTCTGTGTGTGAATGGAAAAAGAGGGTCTAATCGATTGTTTTAACCACGAAACAATATACTGTCCCATCCCACTCACTTCCATCCAAAACTTAAGTCCGGAGTGGGAGGGGGCAACCCCAGATTTAGAGGGGGTTGAGAGTTAAAATTCGAAGAATGCATTATTACCCAGACCTGTACACTGCCCCACCTCGGGGTTTTATTGGCGGCTATTCCAAAACGGGGGAAGCAGGGGGCACAGGCAACATTTGAAAGTGGGAGGGGCGAAAAAACGGGGGAAGGGCAAGCAAGAGAGAAAGAAAAAAAGAAAAAAAGGGACAAAAAGAGCAAAATTTAAGTAAAAATAGTTCTAAAACAACTTAAAAAGCATTAAAATATGCTAAAAACTTCAAAAATTCTGCGATGATGGCGTCATAATAGGTTAAAAATGGCGCCAAAATGTTTGGGTACTTTTTTATTTTTTGGAGGGGGGCTCAATAAAACCCGGGGGAGGGGCAATTCCAGACCACTTACCCATATCATTTTTTTGTTTTAAACAAATATTAAATAAAAAACGCTAATTTTTTGATTAAAAAGTCTTTTATAGCTTTTAAAGCTTTTATATTGCTTAAAATATTTTTTTAAAACTTGCGGAAAACCCAAGCTTCAAGGCATTATTTTTTTACTATTCTAGAACATTTTTATCCCCATTTTTAGCGATTGTAAAATGCGCTCTTGCCTCCATTTCGACCTATTCCTGTAAAATCACTCCCCCAATTGGCATTTTTTGCAATTTACCAATGCCCCCTGCTTTATTGGAGGATTTACCCCCCCCCGTTTTATTGCCCCCTGCGAAAAACTAATTGACCGCCCAAATACCATGATGTCATTTTTTACCTATTATGACGCCATCATTGCGAACTTTTTGCAGTTCTTTAGCTGATTTCAATGCAATTAAGCGCAATCTGAGAATTATTTTTAGCTTATTTTCGCTTTTTTGTCCCTTTTTTCCCTTTTTCTTTCTCCCATCTCCTTTCCTTCCTGTTTCTGCTTCAAAAAAGTTGCCGCCTATAACCCCCGTTTCGACCGCCTCCTCATCAGAAGTCGGGGGGCAGTGCACAGGTCTGAGTATGCCCAGTGATTTTTGTCACTTTTACATAGGATATGCTTTTAGTTGGGCTCAGGCATTCCACCCAGGAGCGCGAGGTGGACGCTGCACCTGATCACTCCCTCCCTGCGTCGAGCACAACTGAGGTTCGAGGAAAAATAATTTTTAAAGTGCCATGACGACGGTCCCGCCCCCCCTGGATTTCAGAAGAGGCCTAACCCATACGCCCACAGGGCAGGGAATAGGACATTCCTCAAAAAAAAATCCCGATTACTGGCGACACTCCCTAACTTTCGGGGAGATCTTAGACACCCCCCCCTCAAGTCAGACAGGCCCGAAAACGCTAAAAGTGGGGGTATTTCAGGTATACTCCAAAATTTTTTCCGGACTCTTCCTTCCGAATTTTGGGGGTCTGGTAGACCCAGGCGAGAGAGGCTGCCCAACTGACTGGACCTGACTGTCAAAGATTTTAGAGACACACAAGTAGGCTCTGAAGCCGGCTGAACTATAAGTTCTAGCCACCATTTGGAAAGGGGCGACCGCCTATGTCCGCCCTCTCACTATCCTTATTTTCCCCCCTATTTGACCGTTTATATAAGTAGTCTCTGAAAACGGCCAAATTACAAAACCTAGCGATCATTTGCAAGGAGGGCGACCGCCCTTGTCCATTATCTTTATTTACCTTCCTTCCTATTTGACCGTTTTTGAGGAAGGGCGGCTCGTCGCCCCTCTCTTCTGCCCATTTCCCACCGCTTTCTTACAAAAATACCAACATAACTTTTAAATCATCGAACCATAATTCCAGAAAAATGAGCACAATTCGCTTGAAATAACACCTTAAAACCCTGTAACCTTACACCGGCTGGCATTTTTAAACAAACTCTTCTGCTACAAGTGTTTTTAATAAATGTTCTTGAATAAACACAAAAATTTAATTCATTCAGTAAATATACACGGCCCTAGTATTAACAGCTTCCCAGAAGGAAGGGACTCCGTCCCGCGAGCGCGAACTTTAAACCGGCAAAACTCTTTGTGATATTAACCTTGAAGTAAAGTCGGAAGAGGAGTTACTAGCGACTATGATCCAAGTAAATAATAGTTTCTCCTCCGATCTTTGCGCTTAAACACCCCAGCCGCCTGGCACAGAAGCCAAGTCGGCTGATATGCCAGACGGCGAGGAATGTTTAAGTGGAAGGAT
>JASAMX010025287.1:7500-10000 GCA_030248175.1 Microlaimidae sp. YZB2_3
TAGTACTTAAACGATTGGTATTAACTTCCTTCCCCCTTTATTAACTGTGCTTAGGAAGTCTAGCTATTTGAAGCAAGATTTTAGAAAATTCCACGTCGAAGAGGCAATATTAAGAATAAAAACCTAAAAATTATCCGATTGAACAATTAAATTTTGAATGAAATTTTTGTTATAGTTTTATAAAATTAGTGTACATACATTTGGACATTCTCATGTTTTATATATTGTTATGAATCTTATATAACCTTCTTAAAGTTCCTTCTACATTTAATTTTACAACTATATTTCAAAATTTTTTGAAAATATGGCATTAATTTGACTGTTCAGAAAATTAGCATCAAAGCGTAAGTTTGGTCCGAGCTTCAGAAAGTGCTCCGGAGTTAAAAAAACGGAGCGCTTCGCTGTGGATTTGGAAACTGCAGAAAACATAATAATTATTTATAAATAAGTAGTTTTATAATACATACTAAGGTACCTTTTGGTGTCCAGAGCCATATTTACTTTTTGTGTCATTCTTAAAAAATCTTGATTTTCTTAACTTCAAGTTTAGTTGCGTTTTCTTAAATATTAAAAAAACATAAAAAGCTTTACAATAAAACGTAGCTAATCGTTATATAATTATGTTTTAAATAAAACGTCATATTTTTCAGTTTAGTTACAAAAAGCGTTTTAAGAAAAAAATTAATTAAAAAAGATTGTTAAAATATTTTTTATAATTTTTGGGTCAATTTTTTTATTTGAAATCGCTTTTTGTAACTTGGGATTTGTAAAACCAATATTAGTTCGTTTTAAAAACATAGACTTGTATAACGATTAGCTACGTTTTATTGTAAAGCTTTTTATGTTTTTTAATATATTGAAAAATTATACTAAAATCTCAAAGTTAAGAAAACAAAGATAAAGATGACACAAAAAAAGTAAAATGGCCGGAAAAAAAGAATCACAGGATATAAAACACATATAAAAATATGTTCGCAGTCCAAATCCACAGCGAAGCGCCCAACCCAAGACTTCCAGCCGACCAAAACATGAATAAAGAAATAAGCATATAAAATCGAAAAGGGACGAAAAGAAGAAAAGAAGAAAAGATATAACAATATAAAAATAGAATCCAATAACACCAAATTCCAACTTCAGCAAAATCTCAAAATGACAATCATAATTATATATCAATATCATTTGAATGGAGCCCAAAACCAAAAGCAGACTCAGCATCAATAAAGGGGAAGGAAGAAACAATCTTAAGAATAAAGAAAAAAAAAAGATCACAAAAACCACCCACAAATAGAAAAAAAAAATAAAACACCACACCCCACAACCTCACTTTATGTCTTCGATTTTAATTATTTTTTGTGACAACCTTGACCCTGCCCCCAATAGCCCACAAAAATTTTTTCATGAAAATATTACCAGTGGTTCAGAGGATATGACCCTCCAAATGCTTAATGGGTATTAAAATTCAAATTACAAAATATACATTTAAAGAAAGCGGAAACTTTCTACCTTGATTTGATACCTTGATCGTTAAGATTGGTGCAGTATTGGTCGAGATATTGCGTTTTCCGTACAAAAAAACCCGCGATTTTTTTGCTAAAAATACAAAGTGTAGACAAAAATGGTGAGCAAACTTCATCAAATCACTGCCGTCGTTTGGTGCTTTTAATGAAAAAATCGCGGGTTTTTTGTACGGGAAGCCGAAAGCCAAAACCTACCCTAAAAATGACAGGGGAGGGGAGGGGTTAGTTTAGGTTTTGCTTAGTTTTGGTTTTGCTTTGGCTTAGTCTTTGCTTAGATTTTGTTTAGACTTAGGTTTTGTTTAGGCTTAGCTTAGGTTTTGCTTAGGCTTAGATTTTACTTAGGCTTAGGTTTTGCTTACGCTTAGGATTAGCTTAGATTTTGCTTAGGCTTAGACTTAGTTTAGCTTTTGCTTAGGTTTCGATTAGGCTTAGGCTTGAGTTTTGCTCAGACTTAAGTTTTGCTAAGGCTTAGCTTAAATTTTGTTAAGCTTAACTTAAGTTTTGCTTAGGCTTAGCTTATACGCTGATTTTCTTTACCGTTTTTGGGGTAGGTTTTGGCCCTTCTCGTACGGTAAATGCAATATCTTGACAAATACAGCACCAATCTTAACGATTTAAGTATCAATTGAAGCAGACAATAGCCGTTTTCTTTAATTGCGTATGTTGTAATTTAAATTTTTTTATCCATTGAGCAAGCTTTTAAGTACAGAATTGTCAAAAGACGCCATTTTTGGAGGTTCATATCTTTTGAACCACTGGAGATATTTTGATAAAAAAATTTTTGTGGGTTATTGGGGCAAGTATGGTTTTTACAAAAAATTATCAAAATCGAAGAAAAAAAGTTTGACTCGGTACCATACCTTTAAGAAAAAGTTAGGGAACACACACACATGTACGCACGCAGGGACGCGCGCGTGCACACACCCACGCCACACACACACGCACGCACGCACGCACGCACGCACGCACGCACGCACGCACGC
>JASAMX010025287.1:12500-18819 GCA_030248175.1 Microlaimidae sp. YZB2_3
CTCTCTCTCTCTCTCTCTCTCTCTCTCTCCTCTCTCTCTCTCTCTCTCTCTCTCTCTCTCTCTCTCTCTCTCTCTCTCTCTCTCTCTCTCTCTCTCTCTCTCTCTCTCTCTCTCTCTCTCTCTCTCTCTCTCTCTCTCTCTCTCTCTCTCTCTCTCTCTCTCTCTCTCTCTCTCTCTCTCTCTCTCTCTCTCTCTCTCTCTCTCTCTCTCTCTCTCTCTCTCCCCCCCCCCCCCTCTCTCCCCACACACACACACACACACACACACACACACACACACACACACACACACACACACACACACACACACACACACACACACACACATCTCTCTCTCTCTCTCTCTCTCTCTCTCTCTCTCTCTCTCTCTCTCTCTCTCTCTCTCTCTCTCTCTCTCTCTCTCTCTCTCTCTCTCGATCTCACTCTCTCTCTCCTTTACGCTTTCTCTCACTCTCTCACACTCTCCCTCTCTCACTCACACACAGACACACACACACACACACACAACACTACACACACCACACACACACACATGCACGCGCACACACACACACACACACACACACACACGCACATGCACTCGCGCATGCGTTGAAAAAGTTTAAGGGACTTCAAGAAATTAACTGTTTAAACTTTTAGGAAATTTCAAAAAAAGATAAAACAAAATCAGAAAATGTACATGGATCAACTCAAGACAGCGATGAAAAAACTGAGTTTACGGCACTACTTCAATCTCAACGAGGTTATTTTTATTTACTAATAATTCCCACAAAAATGGGCAGAATTTTAGGGTTATGTTTAACCAAGCAATATTTTATAAACACTTCAGATTAAACAACATTACACCGACGTCTGTTTTAACTAAAATTGAAAAAAGAATTAGAACAGTCAAGAAACCCAATTTATTACTGCGGCTCACATACAATCTTAGGTGAGAATAAAACTCATTGGTGCCACTAAGGGTAGAGAGGTAGACTAGGACCCGACCGGATATCCGGTCTGGTCGAGTGGATCTGGTATATCCGGTCATTTCTGGATTTGGTCCGGTCCAGCAGGATCTTTTTTTTAAAAACCGGATCTTCGCCGGATATGAGTTTTTTACATGAATATTATAAAATTTATTTTATTTTGACACTCCCAACAAAAATTTTGACTTATGTTATTATCCCATGATGGGATAAATGTTTTGACCCATAGTTATGACAAAAATATATAATATACCAAAAAATGTGCAACTCCCATAGATGAACAAGGGGGGTAGGGTGGGGTCCACCCCCCCTAGCCTCGAAATTTTGGCCCCCCTCCCCCTAGAAAAAAATTCAGGGGCCCCCCGTCCCCCCCAATTTTCAAATTTTTCACCCCTGCCCCTCCGCTAGATTTTGAAATCTGACCCCCCCCCCCCCTCCCCTCTCAAGAAAATTTTAAGTACTTTTTTTATACTAAATTTTCTTGCAAAAACGTCAATTTTTAACACAAATTCATGTTTTTACACCCTTTTTATACCTAAATATCGCTTTTTATTCAATAAATTGTAGTATTATCCTATAAAAAGAACTATTATTAAAGTTATTATGGTTTAAAACTGTTTTGCTTTGGACACCGGACCCCACCTGACCCCCCTCTAGATTTCAAAATTTCGCACCCTGGGTCGACCCCCCCCTAAAAAGCTAGGGGGGGGGTTCGACCCCCCTCCTAGATTTTGAAAAGTCATTTACCCGGGGTAAACACCCCCCCCCCTCTGGCTTTTGACCGTGTTCATCTATGGCAACTCCTATATAAAAAAGTATGGAAAAATAGGCCATTATAATGAGCCTCTCCATTTAAATGGTACCCTCAATTATAATAGCATAGTAGTCATTTTAATTCTGCAAGTTAAAATGGAGAGGAGGCCATTATAATAGCCATTTATTAATTTAATTTCACTTCATATATACTCACAAGTGTAATACTGTCCCGGTCGCATGAGTTTTACCATGTTGGACAGTATTAAACCAACACGGGAAAACTCGTGCGGCCCGCACAGTATTACACTTGTGAGTATATATGAAGTGAAATTTAATCAATAAATGGCTATTATAATGGCTTCCTCTTCATTTTAACTCGCTGAATTAAAATGACTACTATGCCATTATAATGGAAGGTGCCATTTAAATGGAGAGGCTCATTATAATGGCCTACTTTTCTGTACTTTTTTATATAGGAGTTGCACATTTTTCAGTATATTATATATTTTTGGTTATGATAGGTTTTTTTGTTTTTTGGTTGTGTCTGTGATTTTGTTAATTATATTTAATTTAATTCCTAAGCTTTTTATGTATTTATTTGTTTTGTATTGTGCATATTTTGTTGTTGTTTTTTTAAATTTACATTACCCACAAATCAGTTTTTGGTCTATATACTTAAACTTAAGTATATGCAAATTTCTTTCTTGTTGCCTTTTAATAATGTTTTTTAAACAATAAATTGTTTTTATCATTTTTTTAATCAAATATCTATTTAAAAATTATTGTTTAACTACTTTATTTTACTCATTGTGGTTTTATTTTAATTTTTAAAAAAATATAAGTAAAGGCTCAGCAAGAAAATTTGCTAAAGCTTTTAAAAATAAGGCTAATATACGATCAGGGGATCGTGAGAGTTGGTTTGGTAACTTTTTTAGAAATTTTCATATATTCTTTTTAATTTTCTATGGCACAATCACTACTAATTTTTGATTTTTAAGTATTATAAAAAATAAAATCCAAAATTTAAGCCTTTTCATGTTGGTCGTCACCCTCTCAAGAGAAACCAACTTGCTCCACAGTATGTTTTTTTTATTATGAAAACAATGACAGAACAGAGTTGTTTGTTTGATATACCTAACATAAAAATTTTAAAATTAAAAAAAATTAACAAACCAACAAAAGCATAAAGTATCAGAAACAAAAGTCTATATTTATTTTTAGAGACTAAGAAAACGAAAATGTCCCCCAATGCTTTTGAAACCAATGAACCAGAAAAACGACCTTCTCTTAAAGAGCAAATTAATAAACAGGCATGTGTAATATATCAGCTTAAAGCCGAATTAGAATGCAAACAAATGGCAAAAAATAATATTAAAGATCAACCGAGTGTTGTATCTTCGCCTAAAAGTATGTACTTATGTTTTCACATTAAAAATAAGGTTAAAAATTTGTTTACCACGTTTTAAATACAAATTTAGTATAAACTTTTAATTTTATGTTCCTTTAGTAACGCTAATTTTTTTAAAATTACTTAACAATTCCTATTAATTATCTTAAAAAAAATAGGGTGGTTTGATTAATGTATACCCACCCCAAAAATTTTTCAGAATCACTACACAGTATACCCCCATTAGGGCATTGGCGTGCCCAGGATTTCATTTCGGGGGGGGGGCGATCGTGGGGGGGGGGTAAAAACTAACCCTGAAGGGGGGTCTGGGGGGCAACCCCCCAGATATAGGGTATCTCTGGGGCGAGAGCCCCCCAGCGGGGTCAAGGGGTAGATCCCCTTGTCAGGGGGGTCCGGGGGGCAGAATGCCCTCTGGGGGAGAAAACTTTTAATTTAAGACTCTAAAATACACTAGAAATTTTAATTCCAGACAATACTTATTACAAAATTTAAAGTTTTTTATGCCTATACATTTCAAACATGTTTAAAACGTTAATCAAAAAATAATAGTGTTTATAGTAGTTTTATTAAACATGTATGCCTTAACTACTGCGAACGGGATAATCGATTTGAAATCGAAAAACTAAGATAAATTGTCAATCTAAACTACCCGCGTAGCGAGGAAATTTTGTTGTTTTTTTTGACTGTTATTATGCTTTTAAAGGCATCAGGAAAGTTTCTGTATTAATATTAAAGAAAAATTTTTTCTTTCCCAAAATTTAAAAAACGTAAGGGTCCCCTTTTTTTTCTCCCCTTACGAAAAAATCCGGCTTCGCCAGCATAGGTCACCGACCTTCGACGGCTCAGGGGGGGGGTCCACACCCCGGGGTGTGGAGGTTTTTGACCTCCAGGGGGGGGGGGTCACACCGCGGGGTGTTTTTTTTTGAAAAAAAGCACCCGGGGGTGCTTGGGGTGTTTTTACCATTTTTTTGACCAAAATTGACAATTTTTTGACGAAATTTCACCATTTTTTAAGCATTTTTTGGGATTGTCTGGTTGGGGGGGTGGTCAAAAATGGGCCTTAGGGGGGGGTTAGGGATTCAAGGGGTCGAAGGGGGGGAGGGGTCAAAAATGGGCCTTAGGGGGGATAGGTCTCAGAGGCCGTAGGGGGGGGGGGTGCCCCCCCTCTACCCCCCTTCGGTGACCTGTTCGTCAGATTTGGGGGGGAACAGCCGTCTTCCCCCCCGCCTGGGCACGCCACTGATCTAAGGTATCGCATTGCATGCACCTTGGAAATATAGGAGGGGGTTCGTGACTTTATAATTTTGTGCAAAAATTTGGAATGGACTTTATGAAATTAATTTTTAAATTTTAAATAGAAACCAGAACATCAACAAAATGTATGTAGTTGTGAAATTAATTTCAAAGGACCAATTTCAAATTTATTTTTGCTAATTCGACATCATTGTTCACGAAAAAACTATTTTAGTAATGATTTCCAACTATTGTGGATATTATTAAAAAACAAATTTTTTTAGCACGAACTGATATATTAAAGCACTTCAACGTAGTGAAGCATATCATCGTGTAGCAATTTTTATAAAGTATAGGTTTAAACTAAGCAAACTAAGAAAACTACGATTTTTTTTAAATTTTTTTTTTCTTTTTAGACCCTCTCCCGTACAGTAAAAGACGCTTTTTAAGACCTAGTCTATTCTTGACATCCGCATCCGCGGATTTTTCAACTCACATCCACAGATTTTTTAATGTTTATTTACATTTCTCAAGTAACCTAATACTAAATGCTTTATAGATTTCTAAACCTTATAAACCTTTCTAAACTAAAACT
This sequence comes from Microlaimidae sp. YZB2_3, assembly GCA_030248175.1. Lineage (NCBI taxonomy): Eukaryota > Metazoa > Nematoda > Chromadorea > Desmodorida > Microlaimidae > Microlaimidae sp. YZB2_3. The sequence continues at coordinate 17,460 of JASAMX010025287.1, forward strand.
TTATTTTTAAGGTGTAAATGAGTATTTAAACAAAAACACTGTTTTCTCTAAAATTAGCTGTTTTTTACCCATTTTTTTTAAAATCGAAAATTAATAATTGTATGAAATGCACTCCAGAAATAAAAACTATATAGTAAAAAGAATACATTAAACAGACACCAGTATTTGCATTCGTGTCCCCGGATTTCTACTTCCAAAAATTCGGCTCCGCATCCGCCAATGTCAAAAAATGCCATTCGATTCGAGTACATCCCTACTAGTCCCACAAAAATTCTTAATTTGCCGACACAATTTTTAGCTTTAGAATTCTTCAGGAAGAAAGCCCCTAAATTTTGAGGATTTCCAGCACAAAAACGCTACTGGGGTATTTCGGGACACCCCAAAAAAATTTTGAGACACCTTATCCAAATTTGGAAAGGGGTATACTTCCAAAAATTTGGGAGGCTGCACGTATCTATTACAAATTGTCTACGAATGGGCTTTATTGTAATAAAAAAAAACTGTTCCTAATTTTTCTTGACATCAAGTTTTTCATTATATCGTTGTTTAAAAAACGTTTCAAAAAAGGAATGATTTTGTTTAATAATAATGGCGTATAATTGTTAAAACCAAAAACACTAAAAAAATCTTTGATTTTGGTAACCGTACTGATTTAACTAATATTTGCAATTTTGTTAGAATTAAAAACGTAAATACATACTAAAACTAAAGACGAGGAAAATAAATTAGGAAACAAATCTCAAGCAATAAAAAAACATGCTAATCAAGAGATGAATGAGGAAAATAAATTAGGAACCAAATCTCAAGTAATAAAAAAACATGCTAATGAAGAGATGAAAATCGAAAGAGCTTTAAGTAAAAATCAACAATTGGTATTATCAAATTCAAAAAAATGTGTGATAAAAAACACTAAATAATATCTATACTAATACCTACGTTATTAATTTATTTCAGCATCGATGTTCCTACTAATAAATTTTTTTTAAATATGATAATTCCAAAAATTATTACAATCACTAACAATTATGCCATGTTTTTATTTTGCTTTTGTTTATTTAACGGCGTTTTTCGTTTTAACAGACAAACAATTTAATGATGCATTATGCATATCATAAAATTATTTCAATTCCGGTGGCTTTTAGGCTCGGTTTACACTGCAGTGGTATTGCCATCGTTGGTAATGCCACCGCCAATGGTGATAGTTATCACCAGAACAGTTGTGTTTAACAATAAACCTAGGAAGTGTTTACACTGAGGTGGTTATTATACCACCTCGCGGTGATAGCTATCACCGTTGTAGTGTTCAATCCACAACTCTGTCACCGGTGACACCTATCTCAAGGAAAAAACACATGAGCAA
>JASAMX010025288.1:0-14609 GCA_030248175.1 Microlaimidae sp. YZB2_3
CAACTATTTATAATGTAAAAATACATGTTTTTTTTGTCAACTGAAATTCCACTGCTGACGTTGACTGCTGTGTGTTGTGTGCAAGATCGCTGAAATGAGCTCTGTATTAACCAAATATTGTTCGATCTCAGTTTGAAAATGTCGTTTCCATACTGGGTGCTGACAGACAGAAAATTATCATGTGTGATATTTTTAATTGCCTCTAAGTTTCGAAATACGACTAAAAACATACGCGCGATAAGATAAAAATCATGACCAGACAATATATAACAATAAAATTTCTGTAGACGAATCAAACCTAGCTGAGCTCATAAAATTGTATGAGAACATAAGAAGACCAAATAAAATCCCATTGCCAGATTATAATCTTTTTAAAACAAAACCACAAATTAGACTCTTTTTTTAAATCCCGCCTTTCAAATAATTTTATTTTTGTATGACTTTAAAGTTTAGTAAAAACAGAAACATGATCTAACGTTTTCTAACGAACATTAGAGACTTCGGTTATTTATCACAGTCAACGTGCTTATGCAATTTTCGTGAAAATAGTTTTTTGAGATTGTTATTTTTATGCTCTGTATTAAAATTGCGGTGCGGAGTCAAACTTTTTGTCTTCAATTTTAATGATTTTTTTAAAAAAACCTTACCACTGCCCCCAATAGCCTACAAAAAATTTTTCAACAAAATATTTTCAGTGGTTTACCCCATAAATATGGCATTTTTTTGAAAATTCTACACGCGAAAGAGTGCTTATTACGTATAACGATTTAAGTTACAAATTATGTACTCAAAAATCGGCTACTTTTTACTTTAATTTGGTACCTTGATCGTTAAGATTGGTGCAGTAATTGTCAAGATATTGCGTTTTTTGTACAAAAAACCCTCGATTTTTTCGCTAAAAACACAAAAAAAAGAAAGTTGGGCAAACTTCACAAAATCACTGCCGTCGTTTAGTGTTGCGACGAAATCAACGCAAATGTTGTGAGTTTTTTGTGCGGGAAACGCAATATTTCGACAAATGTTGCACCAATTTTAACGATTAAGGTATCAAATTAAAGTAGGAAGTAGCCGCTTTCTTCGAGTGCCTAATTTGTAACGTAAATCGTTATACCCATTGAATAATCTGTCACGTACAAACTTTTGAAGTTTTTGGGAGGTCATAACTCCATAACAAAACGCCATTTTTGGGGGGTCATAACTCCTGAACCACTGGAGATTTTTTTTGAAAAAATTTTTGTGGGTTATTGGGGGCAGGAGTATTATTTTCACTGAAATATATCAAAATCAAAGACAAAAAGGTTTGACTCCGCACCGCACTTTTAAGCAAATTATTGTCTGGTTTTAGTTTGAAAATCTTCTTTCTGACATGGGCGGACAGCTCGGAATATTGGCAGGGGTCTCTGTCGTCTCTGTGATCGAAGTCATTTTCGCTTTTCTACGGATGTGTGCCGTGTTAATTAGCGGAAGAGGATAATTGTAATCACGGTGGTCAAAAAGCAGAGCTCTCAATTAATTTAATATTATAGTAAAAAAATCCCGCCAGGGGCCTGTTTCATAAAATACTGGTCTTCGTAAATTACAAGTTTATCAATAACTTTTTTTATTCTGAACCATTTGCGTTGAAATTTGAAATGAAAAAAGATTATATGCCATCTGCAAACTATTTAAAATTTCATGTACGTAGCTGTTGTGTGTTTAAAGTTATTCCAGTTTTAAACTTTTGCCACTTGTAATTTTTTACAAGTCTCAAAAAGAAAAATTTACCCTAGTCGGAGTAGGGTAAATTTTTCTTTTGAGAACTTGTAAAAAATTACAAGTGGCCAAAGTTTAAAACTGGAATAACTTTAAACACACAACAGCTACGTACATGAAATTTTAAATAGTTTGCAGATGGCATATAATCTTTTTTCATTTCAAATTTCAACGCAAATGGTTCAGAATAAAAAAAGTTATTGATAAACTTGTAATTTACGAAGACCAGTATTTTATGAAACAGGCCCCAGATGTCGTTTAAATATTACCTTTATAATGTTTGGCGCATCACTATTTGTTTGGCGCCCGGAAAAAATACATTCTGTTAAATATCTTCGGAAATAATATCTTCTGAAAGACTTTTAAATTCTCAACTAAAGAAAACTTTTTATTTCCTAAGCGAAACCTTAAAATCAAGCTAAAACGACATAAAAAAGTTATAAAAAAGCTTTAAAACTTTTTAATAATACTGAATAATTTACTGCTGAAAGAAGATATTTTTTCCGGAAGATATTTTGCAGAAGGTATTTTTTCCGGACACCATTTGTTTGACACAGCTCGTATTTCTTTTAGTCCAAGTTTAGTAAACGCCAAATTATATTTTTAACGAGCGTCAGCGCTAACAAAAACAACAGTTGTTTCCCTTTTAAGATTTACTTAGCGATCGATAAAAAATGGCTAATTATAGGTTTGTTGAAAGTTATCTTTTTTGACCAACGTAACGAAAACATCAGTCAAATATTTTTTTAAATAGATTATTGGTTAGTAATAAAACTTTTTTATGCTATATATATTGTAATAATGTCGGGTGGGTCTTTTTCTGTTTTTGTTTTTTCTAGGGGCGGGGTTTAAAATTGGGTGAAACGTTTTGATGACTTTTTTTATTTTAATGGGTTTATTTTACAAGTAAGATTTAATATAGGTAAATTTTGAAAAGTTTTGCTTTGTTTTCTATAATGTAAATAATTATTTAATTGATAGTTAGTTATCTATATTGAAATACAGTTATGTGTCTCTCTGTCTGTGTGTATTCGTGTGTGTTCTTTAACTCCTCTTCAACCATCTGACAAATTAAATTGATTGAGTTTAACTCAAAAGCTCATAGTCTGGAAAATATCGCAAATGGGTAGAATTTTACAAAAAACTGTCATCGACATCTTTATGCTAGGCAGTATATTTTCACCAAAATAGTTTTAGATTTTGAGAGTTGAAACGTTTTGTTTTAGAATTAGCTTGACCCGTTTTTATAATCGAGTTTTTCCCACTTACCAAGGTAAAACCTTCGTCCAATCGAAATGGTATCTTTCTTAAATGATTTTGTGACGTTATAAAATTGATTGGTTATATCTGGTTTTACATAGGTCATACCTAGGTGGTACGTTGTACTGTATACGTGGTTGAAATTCAAATAATTGCTATCGTACATTAAATCCGCAGTTGCTTTAACCATTCACATTAGCTCGCTCACTGGGACGTTTGCACACCGAGCCTGGAGATCAAAGGATATTTTCACTTGTTTACTGCGTGCGCAGCAATAACTATTCTTTTCAATCTCACCTATATATCATGTGGGTAATACATAGAATTAACCATAGTGAAGCTTACGCACCACAGTAATCCAAGGAAAATCCCACCACTATGGGACGAATGGTTTAATCTTGGTGGGACAACGTTTTTACTATGGTAACTAAAAAAAGGTGATTACGAAAGCTGGTTAAACTTATTAGAAATAGTTAGTGGAAAATTAAAAGCCAGAATATCATGTATTTTGGAAAGATTAACATGGGTATGTCCATACTGAATAACGCTTTTTAATAAAGAGGGGAGTTACCCTTTACTCAACGCTTTTTAATAAAGAGGGGAGTTACTCTTTACTCCAACCACAAAATGTTTTTGGTTAAATGTGGTATCATGAAAGAGCTTATAGTACAGGGATTGTTGTAAAGGGATTGAATCTATACAAATTCATTTTTTGCAATTTTAAACATTTTTTATATTCGCTTAGAAATATAAAAAAAAATAATAAATAAAGATTCAAAATGTTACATTTCGGAAAAAAACAACATAAACATCTTTTTGTTGGACAACCCGTTTTGATTAAAGGATCTTCGATTTTTTCCACTAAATTTTCTTAAAAACTTGCTTAAAATTTTGGTAATAAATATAAGTTGATAGCGAGCAATGACATTATGTTTTATTGTAAATATCTTTAGTTTTTGTGTGCTCATAAACAGGTTAATGATGCACAAAGGATTATGACCTTAATAGCCAGGTAACATGTGTTCTCGGATGTTAAATTGGTGATATTTCTCATTTAATGTAAAGTTTTTAATTAGAACAGCATCTTTGGAAAAAAAACTTTTAAAACATTGACAACTAATGAGTAGTTGAATATATCATATGGTGATTGGGTTTTTAAGTGGTGCAAATTTCATATCATTTACATTGGGTTTTTTTCCAAGGAATACATTTTGGATTAAAAAAAGATTTGTCATCAAATTAGTTTTAAAGTTTTGATAAAACGTTTTTATTGATAGATGGCCAAAATATTAATATTTATTGAAAATTAAATACGTAATTTTTTCAACTTTATGTTAAACAATGAGGGTTTTGATTACAGCTATAACTCATAAATAGTTTTTCAAACTATTTTGTAAAAGTAAAAAATAAAGTAAGAAAATATAGAGTATGATAACAGAAGTTAATGAGGGTAAAGTTTTCTGACAGCCAAATGGCTGACACAGTTTACTTTTGTATAAAAAAGAGTGTGCTGTGATTAATTAAATGAATGTAATTTTTAAAAAACAGCAAATCTTAAAAAAAAACAAATTTTGAACAAATGCTCTGTAGATCTAAAATCTAAAAGATTTTAGAACACAGGTTTCAGAAGTAACTTTTACAACACAAAAAATCAATTTTGTACATTAATTTCCACAATTAGAAGGAACTATCTTAAATCATGTTGTACACGTAAAGCCAGCGAATTTTTTTATTAAATCTCGTTTAATTTAACGAAGTCAATAAAGCAACACGTTACTTTCAATTAAATAATAGATATTTGATTTAAGATTTGTTTTTATGATTTACTGCATTTTTGAATTTAAGATGTATTTAAGATTTAATTCAAGATGTATGTACCTTTAATTGGCTGTGTTTTTTTTATTTGTAGTGCTTTTATTGGCTGTGCGTTTCTTTTTATTAATTCTCATTTATTGTATTAAACTGCACTATTATTTTGTCATTGCTGTGTGAATAAAGAGTTTATATATTTCAACTCTGTAATGGCAGCGACTGAAACAGACTCGGCGGTGGATGCAGGCGGAAAGCAAAAAAAAGTTTTTTTTTCTTCAAATTCTAATATAATACAGCAAAAATAAACCGAAATTGCAAAATGAGCTCTAATTTGTAGTTTTAGAAACATTACTGGAGCTTCATAAATGTAACATTGTAGCTTTATGAAGTACCTGCAAAACCCACAAAATCGCGTTTTTTCGAAATTCTTTACTTAAAAGATTTTTCAATAAGTAGCTTCTGTGACGGCTTCTGTGGCGATTTTATATTACATAAAACCAAAAAAACGATTGTTTTTTAAAACATTTATTAACAAAATTTTCTTTATCTTGAATACACAAAAAAACAGAAATAATTACAACTTTTAAATATACATCAAAAGTAATTAAATCTCAATTTTTAATGTTATGTTGAAATTACACAAGATACTAATGAATAAAGAAAGAGACACATAGAGCCATTAGGCTACATTAAATGTTCTGTTAAAATGAAAAAAAAACACTACCAAAACTTACAGTTCCTAACTTTTTTTAATTTTTTTAACAGTGTCGACACCAACGACATCTTAAGAAAGAAAATTCCGGTATTTACTTACTCTTTTTAGCTAAAAATACTCCTCTTAGCTCGAGGTACTGATAATTTTAAACATTAATCATTTTTTCCAATGCTGTTGGGCCAATGTTTCAAATAATAAATTGTTCAGATTTTTAATAATAAATATGCAAATTTTTAAATCAAAATGTATTCTGCGCTCTTTAAGAAATTTTATATTAAAATAAACGCATTCCCGCATTTTTTTAAAAATACGTTTAGTATGAAAATGTGGAGACCATACAGGACTGCAGTATTCTAAGAGAGGTCTAATGTAGGATTTATAGGAAACTAAAGCGTGAAAGTTTTTTGTCTGAAAACATTTTAAAATAATATTCATAGTTTTAAAAGCATTTTTTATAACATATGTATTTGGAATGAGCAGCTGGTTTTAAGTTGTCAAATACTAAAATCCCAAGATCTTGGACGGATGTATTTGAGATTAGATTGTTACCATTTATTGATAAAAGAAGCCTAGAATTAGTAAACCCCACATAAATTATGCTATATTTGTGAATAGCAATTTTTAATTGCCAAAGATCCGCCCATTCAACTAATTTATTAAGAGCATTTTGTGGGCAAAAGTATTGGCAAAAGAGCAAAAGTATTGTCCTGAATTTTTTCACGAAGTTAATAGAGTTTAACATCATTAGCGAACAGTTTGCAGCTTATGCTATAGAAAGGACACTAGGTAAATCGTTAATATAAAATAAAAACAAAAGTTGTCCAAGGACAGGAGCCGGTTGTATAAAAATCCCTTAGTAAAGTGAAAAAATCCCTTACGTTTTCCTTAAATACAGTAATCTCCCTAGGTTAAGTTTTCCCTTAAGTCGGTTGTACGTAAGCGATTTCCCTTAACCTTAACTTAGGGCGTACGTACTACAACGTAAGGGAATTTTTGTTAACATTTAAAACTAAATATTGCTGCAAAAATAAGTATAAACACATAAAAGTGCAAACATTTACATTAACACAGTGTAAATCAATGAATTCCATATTAAATTGCTTGAAAAATTACTTTATTTCATCAAATAAACTTAAATCGACAACTTATCTTTATTTTTAATTCGGAATTAGTTGTTTTGTCGCGGTTTTTGGCTTGAGTTATTAGGTTTTTTTTGATAAAAACACTTAAAACCAAAAATAAATGTATTCTTTATTCAATCTTAAATTTATTGTACTGAAAATTTTTAATATTATTTAAATAAACAAATAAATTAAGGAGCCAAAAAGAGGAGAGGACTATGGTTAATTAATGAAGATAATGTTTTGTGCAGAACAATGCTGAATTATTTTATTAAATATAAAAACGATTTTCGTTTTATCGTAAAAATTAATTACTTACTACGTGTGCATGGGCCTTAAAATTATGATAGTTTTTGTAATTTTTCTTAAAACCATTTACAATCTTATTATTGACGCAGCAGCTTTATTTGAACTATTCCCTTTAAAATCTAAGGGTCCTCTTGACCACCCTTGGGATTTAAGAGAAAACTTAGGGTAAATGTTTAAGTGAAACTGTTTATGCAACGCACTTGAGGTAAATTTGCTTTTTTGCACCACTTAAGTGCAAATTTAAGGGAATAATTACCCTTAAACGTTTTATGCAACCGGCCCCAGATTTTTGAGGAACACCAGAAAGAACGTGGCTAGGTTCAAAAGAAAAATCATCAAGTAAAACTTTTTGTTTGCGATTTTAAACAAATGCAGAAATCCAAGCTAATAAATCACCTTTAACCCCACAGGAAAAATGCTTTGAGATTAATTTGGTAAGACAGACGGAATCAGAGGCGTTACTAAAGTCAATATACTCAATATCAACAAATTTGTTTTTTCCACAGCAGATGTCAGTCACCCTGGCATTTTAACAGCTTTAAAATGTCATATGGAATTCGTTATCACGTGATCACGTTTTGCTATGTGGGATAGGTTGTTGGAGGAGCTAAATATTCCCGCCCTTTAGACATCCCGCCCTAACAAACTCACGGAACACATCTTTTTGACGCCCATTATTTGAGCTGAGTGGCTGCGCTCATGGAGCGTTGCTGGGTGAAAGTGACGTAGAGTGAGCAGATGCCTCATTTACGTCGCCTTTGAAAGTCAACCAGATAGGGGGCGTAAAACAATGCCCTTTGCGCATTACTCACAAACATGATCTAATTAATTATATACAATTATTTTATCTAATATTGTATATTTTGTGATAATATTTTCTATTTTCTGACTTATATAATAATTTATCTAATCGTTTAAGTTTGTTCTTAAATTATTACTGTTTGTTTTGATTCATTTATTCCATATTTACTGGCGAAGGCGGCGTAAATGAGGCGTCTGCTCTTCCGCCAGTGCAGTCCCTCTCTTCCGCGTGAAGAAAGGGGGAACACGGAAGTGACAATACAATTGCTCACCTCAATTTCATGGAACAACGCTTCACCAGCGCAGTCAATCAGCGCAAAAAATGGGCGTCCATGAAAAAGATGTCCAATGACCGTCTCTGCATTTATTGGTTGTCAAAATTTCAAATTCTGGATTTTTATTGCCTGATTTTTGGAGACCTTCTAACACTAAACAATTTTCGATTAAAAAGAGGATTTAGACCAGAGTATTCAGCAAATGACTACAATAACTGAGAGCAAGTTGATCTGTGACGAAGAAACCCATGTTCGGCTTTAGTTATTAAAAAAAAACGTTCGTCATACTATGGTTTAAAACAATTTAGTAAAATAGTTTATGAAGAAAAATTATTATTTAATTAAAAAAAGTTTTTTAGATAGATAGATAGATTTTTTATATCTTAATTGTAAAATTTAGCAATAAAGCATGGTTCACACTACGTCACTTAAGACATATGTCAAAAAACCTATGACTAAAACGAAGTAAAAATACAATACAGTACTTAAGGTCTCTCCAGACATTTTGTTTAAATGAAGCAGTCTGGTCTGGTTATATTGGGCGAGTTTTTTTAAAGAAGGAATGTGAGGAAATTACTTGTTTTTAGCTTTTTGGATGAAATATTGGAAATACTGGACTTAACGTCTTAGTATCTCAACGCTTGTAAATTGTATGTTTCATAATTACTTGCTGACTTTAATTTTACAACTGACATAAGGCGTCGTATTTTTGTAACATCAACAAAACGAGAGTTGTTACAGAGACAAAAATCTTGTGCAATATACTATTTAAAAAATATATTTAGTTTTTTATAATGAAATGCTTGTATTGATACTATGAGGTTTAAAAATTTTTTTGTAAATTTTTTGTTGTTTACTTTTATTATTTATTTTATTTTATTATTTATTTTATTTTATTATTATTATTATTAATATTTATTTTATTATTTTTTTTTTGAAAATGACATTGAATCCAATGTTTTAAAAGACGGAAATTCTAGCAAAATACGAAACAAAGTTTCAAAAAAAAGCCTTATATTAAATGGAAAAGTATAACGCTCCAATAATTCCAAAACTTAATGCCAGAAAAGACTGAAACAAGTCTCTTTAAAACAAGCAAAGTAATAATAGATTTTATTAAACTTTTAGAAAAATCATCAAGTAAAACTTTTTTGTTTGCGATTTTGAAAATATACAGAAATCCAACCTAATAAATCTCCTTTAAGCCCACAAAAGAAATGCTTTGGCTTAGGCTTTTCTTTAGAGAAACGTTTGTCATACTATGGCTTAAAACAATTTATGAATATAGTTTATGAAGAAACATTATTATTTAAGGTAGAACACCACAGTTATGACGAATTTTGCTTAAAGTTAGATATCGTCCTAGATATTATTTTTTGTCTAACAAAAGTATAATGCGATCGAAAGCTCAGATTAGGATGTATCTAACGGTAATAATTTCATTTTTTACCAGTTGTTTTTTTTTGAGATATATTTCAATGAATTTAAAGCTCAAAAAACAGTTTTTGCCCATTTACAAAATTTGAATCATTCAGTTTTTTCCGCAATTTTATAGAAAGTTAAAGAAAAATAGGGGGCAACCTTTAGATGTGGTTTGGAGTAAAACGTAATTCAGAATTTTTAGAAAATAAAAAAATATGTTTTTAAAAGAAAAATCAAATAAAAAAAATCCTCAATAAGTTTTTTTAATTAAATAGGTACAATTCAAAGTATTGATTAGACTTGTGTCTAACGATTTCCAAATTTTTATTAAAATCTGAGTGAATCAAATTTTTTAATTTCGTTTAATTTTTTAAATTGACGCCGAGAAACTACGTTTTGAGCCCTTTCTTTAAAAGTAGCTTTTCACAGAAGTATGTGCACTACCCTCTGTGGTTTTAGCGGAAGTTATAATTATTTTTGAATACTTGTAACTTCGTCTGAGCCCTCCGCAGTAAAGAAAAGTCAGAATATATATGCCAAGCTCCCGGCTACGCAGGTTATGGGACAAACTCGACGGAATTCCAGGGTTGGCGCTGAACAGCAAAGCTGCCCTGGTCTCTTAAGCACATTAAAAACGTAGGTTGCCCGCAAATGAGCAATACAAGTGGGTTTCCATCACTTCTGACTCGTCAGAGGAGGCGCGGGATGAGGATTCAGAGGCAACTCTGGGTTCTTGGACCCTAAGAAATCGCAAGTATTGACGCCATCATATGGCGGAATTAAATTGTCAGGAGACTGCATAAGACAGACTCAGAATCTGAAGGGGAATCATTTGAAACAGTGCATGATTTGGACCCCCAATGATTCCGCCCGGCCACATAAAAGATACCCACATTAAGCAACTAGAACAAATTGAGCGAACTCAGTGGGAAAAAGGAAGCCTCCCTCAAGGTCAATTTAAAAGTTTTTTGCGCAAAATGGTGAAGGTGAACCAAGAACATCTACTTTACTTTCTGGCTTACCCGAGCCACTGGCACCTATCCCTCAAGTGCAAATTTTTTTGCAAACACCAGTTTTGCTAACCCCGCGAGACCTAGACCTATTAGAAGTGGAGTCAACCCAACTGAGTCGACTCACAACACACCAAGCTTCTAAGGTACCAACCCAGAAAACTAATCCGGCCCCAGCGGAAAATTTTAACATTTCAGAGCCTCAGCTTTTGACAACCTTGGACACGATGCAAAAGAAACTCGATTCCCTAACAGAGGGCATGAAGATTCTGGTGATGGAAAAGACAATCGCTACCAAGATTGTTTCAAGGACAGATTTTACAGGGAGGTTACTCCCCCCTCACCAGAAAAGGTCCAAAGGCAAAGACTCCCCTCACCCCCCAAAAAGGGCGTAAAAACTGTAAAATATACAATTTTAAGCAGTAGTTTATCTGGGTCGGACTCGTCCGTCCATCTATTTCAACCAAAAAACCAAGAGCGTGACGACAACAATGGCGTCAACGAAGCAATTCCTCAGGGCATTACAGTTCTAAGCTTCATCGGGAGGTTTGGCCGCCTTGCATTAAAACAGCATTAGAAACTTGACGCGAATTTAAAAACACGACCTTAAGACTAACCTGAGGTAAAAAACGATACAACAACTTCATTAATTTAGCGCCAACACCTACGGAACATAAACCTGCGTAAGGTAAAACAATACATAAAAACAGTTTATCAACTGTATATGACTGATTGACTGTTGTCTGCGCGCAGAGCCTTATTTAAAAATTTTGTAACACACCAGTCAGTAAAACCAGACGGATAAGAGTTCTTACGTAAAAAAGACTTAAGTATATTTAAATCACAATGAAAATTTTCAAAACTACTGGACAAATGAAACGATCTATACAATAAAGAAAATACAAGACCAAATTTAAACGAGCTAGGAATAAAACTATTAAAATCAGAGTAAACACCACTAAAACTAGGTTTCCTATAAACACAAGTACAAAACTTATTATTTTCTTTAGAAATTAACAAATCCAAAAACGATAAAACGTTGTTATTTTCTTCCTCAGAGGTAAACACAATAGACTTATGGCGCGAATTTAAAAATTCCGTAAACTTTAAAACGTGCGATTTATCCCTAAAGACTATAAAACAGTCATTGACATAACAACGGTAAAACAGCGGCTTAAATTCCAAAGGGCAGTCCTGTAACCATTTACGCTAACGGTGATCCGAGTGCGACTCCGTCGATCTGGCGATAAAGGTTAGAATTGAAAAGAAAAATGTTGTTATCAACTGCTAATGTGAAAAAATCAGTGAAGTCCCGCTTTGAAATAAAACCTTCTGGACAATTCGGAGTATTAGAAATTTCTTCAGAACATATCTCAACTGCTTTTTTAAGAGGAACATTAGTAAAAAGGCTTTTAACATCTAAACTGGCTAAATGAAAATTGTCAGATGAAACATGCAATAAATAGATAAAGCTGAAATTTTTTTTACAAACGAGAATAAGTCAGAAACAGTTTATTCATTTACTGTACAAGGAGCTAAAACGGGAACAAAAAAATTTGCAAGTTTAAAAGACGTTTAAATTTTTTATGTAAGAACTCCTATCCGTCTGGTTTTATTGATTGGTGTGTTACAAAATTTTTAAATAAGGCTCTGCGCTCAGACAACAGTCAGTCATATACAGTTGATAAACTGTCTTTATGTATTGTTTTACCTTACGCAGGGTTATGTTTCATACGTGTTAGCGCTAAATTAAGGAAGTTGTTTTATTGTTTTTTACCTCAGGTTAGTCTTAAAGTCGTGTTTTTAAATTCGCGTAAAGTTTCCAGCTACTTTCCGTTAAAGGACAAAATACCTTTTGAACTGAAATCCAATATTGTCTATAAATATCAGTGTAGCGGCTGCAATGCTGCTTATATTGGCGAGTCTACTTGCCACATAGGTACCTGGATTTCAGAGCACATAGGTATTTCGTGCTTGACAAATCGATCAGTTTTATCTAAGCCATCCGCAATACATGATCATGTTTTATTTTGTAAGGACCTAACTGTTAAACCAAGTTTTAATGATTTTCATGTTTTAGCATCAGATTCTAACGAGTTCCGTGTTAAAATTAAGGAAAGTCTCTGTATTAAGAAAAATAAGCCTGTTTTAAATAAAAATATTGCCAGTATGAGCTTTTTTGTTTTTAATATTTTCATCATATTCCTTGTTCTCAGTGCTATTTTTTCTTTTGCCCATATATGTTTTATCAGCATGTTTTATTAGTAGTGTAACTTTCCCATATTATATTATATTCACTGACATTATTAATCTTTTGTAATTTTATAGTTTAGAAATGTATTGTATAACTGATGATGGATCCAGCTGAATCCGAAACGTCTTATCTTTATGTACTTAATTAACGTTTTATCCCTACTTTTTATGTGTAAGCTTTTCTATAATAGTTTTATTGTACAAATAGACATTTGTTTGCATTCTTGCTTTTATTTTTAAGTGGTATTAAAACTGTTTTAAAATTTACTGATGTTAAAACATTTTTTAAATAAATAAAAATATTTGTCTTGTTTTGATTTTATTTCCCGCACAAACACAAACATCGTCCGCGAAGAAGGTAATCTATAAGAGTGTCTAACGCAGTCTACATGTCATTTATTTAAATCGGAACAAAAAGTAATCCAAAATCGATCCTGGGGGAACTGCGCTATTAACACATTGTTAAGCTGATTCATGATTATCTAACAATACCTTAAGGTCTCTTCTACCTACTAAGAAAAACTCGATCTATTTAAGAAATCTCCCAGTTATGCCAAATTTTTATAATTGAATAAAAGCTTGTTTTTGCTTGCGTGTGCGTCCGTGCGTGCATGTGTGTGTGTGTGTGTGTGTGTGTGTGTGTGTGTGTGTGTGTGTGTGTGTGTGTGTGTGTGTGTGTGTGTGTGTGTGTGTGTGTGTGTGTGTGTGTGTGTGTGTGTGTGTGTGTGTGTGTGTGTGTGTGTGTGTGTGTGTGTGTGTGTGTGTGTGTGTGTGTGTGTGTGTGTGTGTGTGTGTGTGTGTGTGTGTGTGTGTGTGTATATATATATATATATATATATATATATATATATATATATATATATATATATATATATATATATATATATCACGCTTTTAGTCCAATGACAAATCTTTGTTTTTACAAATCACGATATGTTTAGTGTGATGTGGTTTTTTTTATTTCAGCCCAGCCTTAAAATTGATGATAATTGTTTCCGCACGCAATGTTGTGTAAACAGTTTGTGCAGATACATACAGTTTCTCATATTATTGCGTTAATCACGAAACCAGTGTAAGAAATTAATTTGGAGCACTCTTTTATAAAATTTAACGTTTGGTTTCCTTGTAAAAGTGTATTCTTTGTTTTGAATTATATATAATGAAATCAAAATGAATAAGTCGTTTGCAAAAATACTCAGTAAAATAATAATTTGCTTAAATTTTCACTTAAATAAATTTTTAAGCTTTAACGTAAATAAATGTTGTGTAAAGATTTGTTCTAGTTACATGCAGTTTATTATATTATTGTGTTAATCACGAAACAACCAACGTCAGAAATTAATTTGGGGCACTTTTTTATAATATTTTACTTTTGACTTCCTCTTAAAAGTGTGTTCTTTGTTTTAAATTTTATATAAAGAAATCAAAATGCATAAGTCGTTTGCAAAACTACTCAGTAAACCAAAAATTTGCTTAAATTTGTAATTTAATAAATTTTAAAGCATGGAATTTTGATTCTTTCTAAAAATTTACAAAAAAATTAAACGTTCGTAACATTTATGAAGCAGCGCCATAACATTCATGGAAATTATTTCTATTTTAGTTATCCTCCATTCATGAAATTGTGAAAGATGTGAGATTGTTAAACCAATTATTTGAATGAGACCATCTTATGCATAACATATTTTTATTTAAAAAATCAGAATCAGAAGAAATTTTAACCTAACTTAGAAAACTTAGAGCCGCATATAAAATCATAAACAGCAAAAAAAGCAAAGATTTCATTACAACTAATTTTGACAATAAAAAAAAGAAATAAAATACATTTAAAAAATAATACATACAAACATGAAAAATTGAAAAAAGAAATTAACACACA